>JAAAWM010009843.1:0-15000 GCA_036873465.1 Thinopyrum obtusiflorum
CGCCCTCCCACCCCTCCACTATTTATAGGTGGGGAGAGAGGGGGCCGGCCCCCTTAGATCCCATCTAGGGTTGGGGCGGCGGCCAAGGGGGGGAGGAGTGCCTCCCAAGTCAAGTGGAGGCCCTCCCCCTTAGGGTTTCCCCTCTCCCATGCGCATGGGGCTTGGGGGGGATGGTGCCCTTGGCCCATTAAGGTTAGGGCGCCCCTACAGCCCATGCTGCTGTATTGGACGTGGTGGAACATTTTCCGGACCTCCGGACCCCTCCGGAATCCTCCGGAACCTTCCGGAAGCTTCCCGGTACAATACCGGAAAAAACCGAACTTTTCCCGGAACCCGAACAACAACTTTCCATATATAAATCTTTACCTCCGGACCATTCCGGAACTCCTCGTGACGTCCGGGATCTCATCCGGGACTCCGAACGACATTCGGTAATCACATACAAGTCTTCCTAATAACCCTAGCGTCATCGAACCTTAAGTGTGTAGACCCTACGGGTTCGAGAACCATGTAGACATGACCGAGACAACTCTCCGGCCAATAACCAACAGCGGGATCTAGATACCCATGTTGGCTCCCACGTGTTCCACGATGATCTCATCGGATGAACCACGATGTCGAGGATTCAATCAATCCCGTATTCAATTCCCTTTGTCTAGCGGTATTGTACTTGCCCGAGATTCGATCGTCGGTATGCAGATACCTTGTTCAATCTCGTTACCGGCAAGTCCCTTTACTCGTTCCGTAACACATCATCCCGTGATCAACAACTTGGTCACATTGTGCACATTATGATGATGTCCTACCGAGTGGGCCCAGAGATACCTCTCCGTTTACACGGAGTGACAAATCCCAGTGAACGGGGTTGATGGAGTCATACTCGTCGTGATCCAAATCATCGATGATCCTAGCGCCGAACGGACGGTACCTTCGCGTTCGACACAAGTACGGAACGGAGACGTCTCCCACACCTTGATCCAGCAAGGAGGAGGGAGAGGTTGAGGAAGAGAGTCCAACAGCAGCACGATGGCGTGGTGGTGATGGAGTGGCAGTTCTCCGGTAGGGCATCGCCAAGCTCACGCGGAGGAGGAGAGGTATTGGAGGGGAGGGGCTGCGCCAGGGGGGGGGGGGGGGGGGGGGGGGGGGGGGGGGGGGGGGGGGGGGGGGGGGGGGGGGGGGGGGGGGGGGGGGGGGGGGGGGGGGGGGTTGCATGGGAAACAAAAAATTTCCTACGCTCACCAAGATCAATCTAGGAGATGCACATCTATGAGAGGAGAGTTGGATCCACATACCCTTGTAGATCGCTAAGCGGAAGCGTTAAAGAACGCGGTTGATGTAGTGGTATGTCTTCGCGATCCAATCACGATCCATCCCACGATCCGATCTAGCGCCGAACACACGGCACCTCCGCGTTCAACACACGTACGGCTTGATGACGCCTTCACCTCCTCGATCCAGCGAGCAACGGTGAAGTAGTACTCGAGTCCTCCGGCAGCACGACAGCGTGGCGGCGGTGGTGGTGGAGCAATCTCAGCAGAGCTTCGCTAAGCACTACGGAGAGAGAGAGGAATTACGAGGAAGAGAGATGGCAGCACCGTGGCACGCATGGGTGTGTTGGGGGTGCGGCTGCCCTCTCTCTCCCTCTCTATATATAGGGGGAGGGGAGAGGTGGAGGCGCCCCTAGGGTTTCCCCTAGGGGGTGGCGGCTACCAAGGGGAGAGGGGGGCGGCTAGGGTTTGGGTGGCCCCCCTAGGCGCCTTGCCCCCCAAGCCAGAGGGGGCCGGCTGCCCTAGGGGCGCCCCCACCCTCCTGGCTGCGTGGGAAGGGGTGAGGGGGGCGCACAGCCCCTATGTGGGCTGGTGTGTCTCCCCCCCTTTGGCCCATGAGGCCCGCAACACTTGTCGGGACCCCCGAAACCCCTTTCGGTCTTCCGACGACTCCTCGGTGCTCCCCGGAACACTTCCGGACTCCGATTCCCATCATCCAATATATCAATCTTCACCTCCAGACTATTCCGGAGTTCCTCGTCACGTCCGGGATCTCATCCGGGACTCCGAACAACCTTCGGTTACCAACACAATGACTCGACTATACTTATATCGTCACCAAACGTTAAGTGTGTAGACCCTACGGGTTCGAGAACTATGCAGACATGACCGAGACACCTCCACGGTCAATAACCAATAGCGGGACCTGGATGCCCATATTGGTTCCTACATATTCTACGAAGATCTAATCGGTCGAACCTCGATGTCAAGGATTCAGACAATCCCGTATATAGTTCCCTTTGTCCGTCGGTATGTTACTTGCCCGAGATTAGATCGTCGGTATCTCTATACCTAGTTCAATCTCGTTACCGGCAAGTCTCTTTACTCATTCCGTAATACAAGATCCCGTGATCAACTCATTGGTCACATTGCTTGCAAGCTCATTGTGATGTTGTACTACCGAGTGGGCCCTGAGATACCTGTCCGTCATACGGAGTGACAAATCCCAGTCTTGATCCATGCCAACTCAACAGACACCCTCGGAGATACCTGTAGAGCACCTTTATAGTCACCCAGTTACGTTGCGATGTTTGGTACACACAAGGTACTCCTCCGGTGTCAATGAGTTGCATGATCTCATGGTCGTAGGAACATATACTTGACATGCAGAAGACAATAGCAATAAACTGACACGATCATATGCTACGTTCATCATTTGGGTCTCGTCCATCACATCATTCTCCTAATGATGTGATCCCGTTATCAAATGACAACTCATGTCTATGACCAGGAAACCACGGTCATCTTTGATCAACGAGCTAGTCCGGTAGAGGCTCACTAGGGACACGTTGTTGTCTATGTATCCACACATGTATTTGTGTTTCTAACCAATACAATTATAGCATGGATAATAAACGATTATCACGAACAAGGAAATATAATAATAACCAATTTATTATTGCCTCTAGGGCATATTTCCAACAGTCTCCCACTTGCACTAGAGTCAATAATCTAGTTCACATCACCATGTGTTTTACATTGTTATGAATCTAACACCCAATGAGTTCTGGGGTTCGATCATGCTTTGCATGTGAGAGAGGTCTTTAGTCAACGGGTCTGCGACATTCAGATCCGTGCGTACTTTGCAAATCTCTGTGTCATACTGTAGACACTGCTACCACACTCCACTTGGAGCTATTCCAAATGGCTGCTCCACTATACGTATCCGGATTGCTACTCAGAGTCATCCGGATTGGTGTTAAAGCTTGCATCGACGTAACCCTTTACGACGAACTCTTTATCACCTCCATAATCGAGAAATATTTCCTTAGTCCTCTAGTTACTAAGGATAATCTTGACCGCTATCCAGTGGTCCACTCCTGGATCACTCTTGTACCCCTTGACAGACTCATGGCAAGGCACACACAGGTGCGGTACATAGCATGGCATACTATACAGAGCCTATGGATAAGGCATAGGGGACGACCTTCGTCCTTTCTCTTTCTTCTGCCGTGGTCGAGCTTTGAGTCTCACTCAACTCCACACCTTACAAATCAGGCAAGAATTCTTTCTTTGACTGATCCATTTTGAACTCTTTCAAAATCTTGTCAAGGTATGTACTCATTGAAAGTTCTATCAGACGTCTTGATCTACCTCTATAGATCAAGATGCCCAATATTTAAGTAGCTTCATTCCAGGTTCTCCTTTGAAAAACTCCTTTTCAAACAACCCTTTATGCTTTCCAGAAATTCTACATCATTTCCGATCAACAATATGTCATCCACATATACTTATCAGAAATTCTATAGTGCTCCCACTCACTTTATTGTAAATACAAGTTTCTCATAAACTTTGTATAGACTCAAAAACTTTGATCACCTCATCAAAGCGTATATTCCAACTCCGAGATGCTTGCTCCAGTCCACAGAAGGATCGCTGGAGCTTGCATATATTTTAGCATCCTTAGAACTGACAAAACCTTCCGGTTGTATCACATACAACCTTTCCTCACGGATACCGCTAAGGAAATCATGTTTTGACATCCATCTGCCAGATTTCATAATCGAAAAATGCAGCAACTGCTAACATAATTCCAACAGACTTTAGCAT
Source organism: Thinopyrum obtusiflorum (assembly GCA_036873465.1). Lineage (NCBI taxonomy): Eukaryota > Viridiplantae > Streptophyta > Magnoliopsida > Poales > Poaceae > Thinopyrum > Thinopyrum obtusiflorum. The sequence goes on from JAAAWM010009843.1 coordinate 4,098, forward strand.
TGCTACGGGTGAGAAAGTCTCATCGTAGTCAACTACTTGAACTTGTGAAAAACCCTTTGCCACAAGTCGAGCTTTATAGACGGTGACATTACCGTCGGGGGGGGGGGGGGGGGGGGGGGGGGGGGGGGGGGGGGGGGGGGGGGGGGGGGGGGGGGGGGGGGGGGGGGGGGGGGGGGGGGGGGGGGGGGGGGGGGGGGGGGGGGGGGGGGGGGGGGGGGGGGGGGGGGGGGGGGGGGGGGGGGGGGGGGGGGGGGGGGGGGGGGGGGGGGGGGGGGGGGGGGGGGGGGGGGGGGGGGGGGGGGGGGGGGGGGGGGGGGGGGGGGGGGGGGGGGGGGGGGGGGGGGGGGGGGGGGGGGGGGGGGGGGGGGGGGGGGGGGGGGGGGGGGGGGGGGGGGGGGGGGGGGGGGGGGGGGGGGGGGGGGGGGGGGGGGGGGGGGGGGGGGGGGGGGGGGGGGGGGGGGGGGGGGGGGGGGGGGGGGGGGGGGGGGGGGGGGGGGGGGGGGGGGGGGGGGGGGGGGGGGGGGGGGGGGGGGGGGGGGGGGGGGGGGGGGGGGGGGGGGGGGGGGGGGGGGGGGGGGGGGGGGGGGGGGGGGGGGGGGGGGGGGGGGGGGGGGGGGGGGGGGGGGGGGGGGGGGGGGGGGGGGGGGGGGGGGGGGGGGGGGGGGGGGGGGGGGGGGGGGGGGGGGGGGGGGGGGGGGGGGGGGGGGGGGGGGGGGGGGGGGGGGGGGGGGGGGGGGGGGGGGGGGGGGGGGGGGGGGGGGGGGGGGGGGGGGGGGGGGGGGGGGGGGGGGGGGGGGGGGGGGGGGGGGGGGGGGGGGGGGGGGGGGGGGGGGGGGGGGGGGGGGGGGGGGGGGGGGGGGGGGGGGGGGGGGGGGGGGGGGGGGGGGGGGGGGGGGGGGGGGGGGGGGGGGGGGGGGGGGGGGGGGGGGGGGGGGGGGGGGGGGGGGGGGGGGGGGGGGGGGGGGGGGGGGGGGGGGGGGGGGGGGGGGGGGGGGGGGGGGGGGGGGGGGGGGGGGGGGGGGGGGGGGGGGGGGGGGGGGGGGGGGGGGGGGGGGGGGGGGGGGGGGGGGGGGGGGGGGGGGGGGGGGGGGGGGGGGGGGGGGGGGGGGGGGGGGGGGGGGGGGGGGGGGGGGGGGGGGGGGGGGGGGGGGGGGGGGGGGGGGGGGGGGGGGGGGGGGGGGGGGGGGGGGGGGGGGGGGGGGGGGGGGGGGGGGGGGGGGGGGGGGGGGGGGGGGGGGGGGGGGGGGGGGGGGGGGGGGGGGGGGGGGGGGGGGGGGGGGGGGGGGGGGGGGGGGGGGGGTCGGCACCCCTCCGCCTCTTGTTTACTCCTCCGCTCTAGATCGTCGCAGTGCGTGAAGGAAATATGCCCTAGAGGCAATAATAAAGTTGTTATTTTATATTTCCTTGTTCATAATAAAGGTTTATTATTCATGCTAGAATTGTATTGATCGGAAACTTAAATACATGTGTGAATACATAAACAAAATACCGTGTCCCTAGTAAGCCTCTACTAGACTAGCTCGTTGATTAAAGATGGTTAAGGTTTCCTAACCATGAACATGAGTTGTCATTTGATAACGGGATCACATCATTAGGAGAATGATGTGATGGACAAGACCAATCCGTTAGCTTAGCATAATGATCGTTCAGTTTTATTGCTATTGCTTTCTTCTTGTCAAATACATATTCCTTCGACTATGAGATTATGCAACTCCCGGATACTGGAGGAATACCTTGCATGCTATCAAACATCACAACGTAACTGGGTGATTATAAAGATGCTCTACAGGTATCTCCGAAGGTGTTTGTTGAGTTGGCATAGATCGAGATTAGGATTTGTCACTCCGAGTATCGGAGAGGTATCTCTGGGCCCTCTCGGTAATACACATCATAAGCTTGCAAGCAAATGACTAAGGAGTTAGTCAGAAGGTGATGTATTACGGAATGAGCAAAGAGACTTCCCGGTAACGAGATTGAACTAGGTATGAAGATACCGACGATCGAATCTCGGGCAAGTAACATACAGATGGACAAAGGGAATTGCGTATGTTGTCATAACGGTTCGACCGATAAAGATCTTCGTAGAATATGTAGGAGCCAATATGGGCATCCAGGTTCCGCTATTGGTTATTGACCAGAGAAGTGTCTCGGTCATGTCTACATAGTTCTCGAACCCGTAGGGTCCGCATGCTTAACGTTCGATGTCGATTTTGTATTATATGAGTTATGTGGTTTGGTGACCGAATGTTGTTCGGAGTCCTAGATGTGATCACGGACATGCCGAGGAGCTCCGGAATGGTCCGGAGGTAATGATTGATATATCGGACGATGCTATTTGGTCTCCGGAATAGTTTCGGAATGCACCGGAAAGTTATCGGAATGCCGAAAGGGGTTCCGAAGGCACCGGGAGAGTAGTGGGCCTTAGTGGGCCAAGTGGAAGGGAACACACCAGCCCACATAGGCTGGTGCGCCCCCTTTAGGGCAGCCGCACCCAATTAGATGGAAGCGGGAGGTGCCACCTCCTCCTACCATATCTCCGGAAGGGAGAAAGGAAGGAGTGGGGGCGCCTCCCCCTTTCCTTCTCCCAAGTGCATTAGATGGAAGGGGAGGGGCGCACCACTAGGAAAACCCTAGGGTGGCCGCCGGCCTTATTGGGGCGCCCTAGGGGCTTCCTCCTCCCCTCCCACACCTATATATATGTGGGGAGGGGTGCCACACAATACACAGCTTATTCCACGCCGTGTGTCGGCACCCCTCCGCCTCTTGTTTACTCCTCCGCTCTAGATCGTCGCAGTGCTTAGGCGAAGCCCAGCGGAATTGCTTCACCACCACCGTCACCACGCCGTTATGCTGACGGAACTTATCTACTACGTCGCCCCGCTTGCTGGATCAAGATGGCGAGGACGACACCGAGCTGAACGTGTGCAGAACGCGGAGGTGCCGTGCATTCGGTACTTGATCGGGCGGATTGCGAAGGTGTACGACTACATCAACCACGTTGAATAATTGCTTCCGCTTTCGGTCTACGAGGGTACGTAGACACACTCTCCCCCCTCGTTGCTATGCATCTCCATTGCGTGTGCATAGAATTTTTTTTGTTTTCCATGCAACGTTTCCCTTCAGTGGTATCAGAGCCAGGTCTATGCGTAGATGATATGCACGAGTACAACACAAAGAAGTTGTGGGCAGTGATGTTCATACTGCTTACCACCAACGACTTATTTTGATTCGGCGGCTTTGTGGGATGAAGCGGCCCGGACCAACCTTACATGTCCACGTACATGAGACCGGTTCCATCGACTGATATGCAACTAGTTTTGCATAAAGGTGGCTGGGGGGGGGGGGGGGGGGGGGGGGGGGGGGGGGGGGGGGGGGGGGGGGGGGGGGGGGGGGGGGGGGGGGGGGGGGGGGGGGGGGGGGGGGGGGGGGGGGGGGGGGGGGGGGGGGGGGGGGGGGGGGGGGGGGGGGGGGGGGGGGGGGGGGGGGGGGGGGGGGGGGGGGGGGGGGGGGGGGGGGGGGGGGGGGGGGGGGGGGGGGGGGGGGGGGGGGGGGGGGGGGGGGGGGGGGGGGGGGGGGGGGGGGGGGGGGGGGGGGGGGGGGGGGGGGGGGGGGGGGGGGGGGGGGGGGGGGGGGGGGGGGGGAGGACACCTGCGCCACCAGATGGGCCATGTCCGGGACTGGGCTCCGCCGGGGTGGTACTGGGAGGCGCTACCTACCGGGGGGCGCAGGTTGGTGAGGAGCCAGCCTGTCATTGACCCGAACCTTCTTTGGTGGCGGTCGCATGGGCCAGTGACGGTCCAGAGGCTAGAGGACTCCGCAGAGGTGGTGCGTCACCGTGTCAGTGAGGAGGACGCGCACGTCCGTCGCTACTTATTTGCGTTAGAGCACAGGTTCTCCAATACCTGGCAGGTTCTCCAGGGATCTCACTGGAGCTATGATCCCGTGATGGTTCCTTCTTTGTGGATGTCCACCGCCCACGCCGATACCCGGCGTGTGCTAGGGTTTTAGTTGTATTAGTGATGTTATATGTATGACACTATTCGTGATGTAGTAGTGATAATATTCGACGATGTACGGACGCATGAGATGATTTACTTTTGCTTATTGAATGCATGCTAATTTGAGTCCTATAAGATATTTTGAAATGTATATATTGTGTTGCTCAATATCCAAGTGGCCGGTCATGTTTGCAGGTTACACCTCCGAGTGGCCTATGTTTTGCCGGAGTGTTGATTCATTTCCGTTCCGGCAAATTTCAGGCGCTCGATATGTCCTATTTTAGCAAAGGTCATGCCGGATTTTTCCGTGAATTTTGGCATGACTTGTGCCAGAATATGTAGGAAATATCGAGTGCCCCGGATTTGTGTGTTGAGTATCCTGGTAGTTGACTTCGATCGATTTTCAATTAATGTTTTAACTATGAACATAGGAAATGTCTGACGACGAAAAGGATTTCGGTATTTGCAAATACTGCAAAGACGAGCGCGGCCTGTGTGACGGAATCTTCCTAGATGATGATAGGCGCTTCAGCATCAAGCTGGACGAGAACTTTGAAGTGGATATAGTAAGTCATAACGACAAGTCTTTTTTCATAATTAAGCATGACATCTGCTTCATTTGCTTCAACTTATATTTTTTTTACTATTCTACTAGCGTATCCCCAGCCATGCAAGAGTTTTTGTATTGGATAAGATAGGTTTCAGTCATACTATGGAGGTAAAGAAAGTTTATTTGAAGACCGAGCATGGTTATATTTTCCATGCAAAATGATACAATTCAGACGACTACACCTATTTTGGATGCAAAACATGGCGAGCACTATGCAAGACTTATGCATTTGAGCCTGATATGGTTATCACATTTGATATTCGTCCGGAAGATGATATTGAAGGTAATACCGACATCTGGGTCGATGTGCAGACGCCTCCAATTATACCATTATGTAAGTTTCTCAACCATATTTATGTCTTTGATATTGTTTATTCAAAAATAGTTGACAACTTATTTGTATTGTCAGCTTATTTCGGTGCAAGCAAACATGTCCAGCGCTTGGTAGCAGGACCTACCACTGTCCCGAGGCTGAACTAAACTGCGAGGAGCTAAGTCATTATGTTTCATGGCTTGAGGATCTTGATACTGTCAAGACAAATTTTCTTCCTGGATTTAGAAATGTTAGTACTGAAAACGTGCGACCAATAGTGTTTGTATTGAACTACGGTCACATCTATTTAGGAAGGATGGTAAGATTTTTACTATTTGTCCTCAGTGCATCTTTTCCATACATTATTTTTGAAGCTAAACTTCATTGCTAACTATGTTACCATACGATGTTCTTCAACAGGGACTCCCGATGAATGTTGTGCCTTATGGGATCGAGACTAAAGGTACCATGAGTATTATCAGCTTACGGCCAAGATATCCTACAGATTACTTTAGTGCATTCAAGATTAGCGACGGATGCTTAATAGTGCAAGACTGGACCAAATATGTGATGGGGGAGCGCAGAGAAGTACTAGGGGGCAGCAAACAGAGGCGCTACCCACGATTAGGAGACAGGTTCATCTGCATGCTCCAACTTGATCAAGGAGGAGAGCTACACATGTTTTATGTTGTTTTACCTAAGAGAGAGCAGCAGGAGTGATTAGCTAGCTAGAAATGAGTTTGAGGATGATGATGTGCTACACATTTACTATGATGATAAAATAGCTAGTGTTGGTGGTAATGACTATGATGATTATTATTAGCTAGTGTTAGTGGTGATTAAATAAATAATGTTGGTGGTAATTACTATAATGGTGATTAAATAGCTTGTGCTGGCGGATTAGATTCAAGTGGAGGCAACATGTGGTGCACATCGAAAGTACTACTAGTCCAAACTAGATCAAGTTTGGATTAGTAGTATACTTTTGACATGCACCACATATTGCCTCCACTTGAACCTAATCCACCTTCATTTGACTGTTATGGACATAATGATGTAAACCTCATAACTGGTATTGTACCAATATTTGTACATGGAGAGAAAACCGCATAAATACACTAAAAAAATGAATACTAGCAGCGATGGACAGAAAACGTGCTGCCACTAGTTTCATTAGCAGTAGTGTGGGGATGAACAAACGCTACAGCTATTTGTCCTAGCAGTAGCGCGCGCCGGCACGCGTTACTGCTAAGCAATAGTTGTAACGCCTTATTAGTAGCGCGCCAACCCACGCTACTAGTAAGCACAAAACCAGCGCTACTGCTACGGTTTTCCCTAGTAGTGCTAGCTAGGCATGATGATTTCAATGATGCTCACATAAAAGATAAGAACTGAAACATAAAAAGAGCATCATGAAGAATATGACTAGCACATTTAAGTCTAACCCACTTCCTATGCATAGGGATTTTGTGAGCAAACAACTTATGGGAACAAGAATCAACTTGCATAGGAAGGTAAAACAAGCATAACTTCAAGATTTTAAGCACATAGAGAGGAAACTTGATATTATTGCAATATGTAGAAGCATATGATACTCTCTCATAATAATTTTCAGTACATGAATGAATTCAACAATATAACCAGCACCTAAAGCATTCTTTTCATGATCTACTTGCATAGAAATTTTATTACTCTCCACATAAGCAAATTTTTTCTCATGAATAATAGTGGGAGCAAACTCAACAAAATAACTATCATGTGATTGAAAATTAAGATCAAGATGACAAGTTTCATAGTTATCCACTCTCTTCTTCTCCCCCTCGTCGCCTCCGCCTCGCGGCCGTCTCCCCCGACCCCGCCTCGCGGCCGTCTCCCCCGACCCCGCCTCGCCGCCGTCTCCCCCGGCCCTGCCTCGCCGCCGTCTCCCTCGGGGGGGGGGGGGGGGGGGGGGGGGGGGGGGGGGGGGGGGGGGGGGGGGGGGGGGGGGGGGGGGGGGGGGGGGGGGGGGGGGGGGGGGGGGGGGGGGGGGGGGGGGGGGGGGGGGGGGGGGGGGGGGGGGGGGGGGGGGGGGGGGGGGGGGGGGGGGGGGGGGGGGGGGGGGGGGGGGGGGGGGGGGGGGGGGGGGGGGGGGGGGGGGGGGGGGGGGGGGGGGGGGGGGGGGGGGGGGGGGGGGGGGGGGGGGGGGGGGGGGGGGGGGGGGGGGGGGGGGGGGGGGGGGGGGGGGGGGGGGGGGGGGGGGGGGGGGGGGGGGGGGGGGGGGGGGGGGGGGGGGGGGGGGGGGGGGGGGGGGGGGGGGGGGGGGGGGGGGGGGGGGGGGGGGGGGGGGGGGGGGGGGGGGGGGGGGGGGGGGGGGGGGGGGGGGGGGGGGGGGGGGGGGGGGGGGGGGGGGGGGGGGGGGGGGGGGGGGGGGGGGGGGGGGGGGGGGGGGGGGGGGGGGGGGGGGGGGGGGGGGGGGGGGGGGGGGGGGGGGGGGGGGGGGGGGGGGGGGGGGGGGGGGGGGGGGGGGGGGGGGGGGGGGGGGGGGGGGGGGGGGGGGGGGGGGGGGGGGGGGGGGGGGGGGGGGGGGGGGGGGGGGGGGGGGGGGGGGGGGGGGGGGGGGGGGGGGGGGGGGGGGGGGGGGGGGGGGGGGGGGGGGGGGGGGGGGGGGGGGGGGGGGGGGGGGGGGGGGGGGGGGGGGGGGGGGGGGGGGGGGGGGGGGGGGGGGGGGGGGGGGGGGGGGGGGGGGGGGGGGGGGGGGGGGGGGGGGGGGGGGGGGGGGGGGGGGGGGGGGGGGGGGGGGGGGGGGGGGGGGGGGGGGGGGGGGGGGGGGGGGGGGGGGGGGGGGGGGGGGGGGGGGGGGGGGGGGGGGGGGGGGGGGGGGGGGGGGGGGGGGGGGGGGGGGGGGGGGGGGGGGGGGGGGGGGGGGGGGGGGGGGGGGGGGGGGGGGGGGGGGGGGGGGGGGGGGGGGGGGGGGGGGGGGGGGGGGGGGGGGGGGGGGGGGGGGGGGGGGGGGGGGGGGGGGGGGGGGGGGGGGGGGGGGGGGGGGGGGGGGGGGGGGGGGGGGGGGGGGGGGGGGGGGGGGGGGGGGGGGGGGGGGGGGGGGGGGGGGGGGGGGGGGGGGGGGGGGGGGGGGGGGGGGGGGGGGGGGGGGGGGGGGGGGGGGGGGGGGGGGGGGGGGGGGGGGGGGGGGGGGGGGGGGGGGGGGGGGGGGGGGGGGGGGGGGGGGGGGGGGGGGGGGGGGGGGGGGGGGGGGGGGGGGGGGGGGGGGGGGGGGGGGGGGGGGGGGGGGGGGGGGGGGGGGGGGGGGGGGGGGGGGGGGGGGGGGGGGGGGGGGGGGGGGGGGGGGGGGGGGGGGGGGGGGGCTAGCTAATCACTCCTGCTGCTCTCTCTTAGGTAAAATAACATAAAACATGTGTAGCTCTCCTCCTTGATCAAGTTGGAGCATGCAGATGAACCTGTCTCCTAATCGTGGGTAGCGCATCTGTTTGCTGCCCCCTAGTACTTCTCTGCGCTTCTCCATCACACATTTGGTCCAGTCTTGCACTATTAAGCATCCGTCGCTAATCTTGAATGCACTAAAGTAATCTGTAGGATATCTTGACCATAGGCTGATAATACTCATGGTACCTTTAGTCTCGATCCCATAAGGCACAACATTCATCGGGAGTCCCTGTTGAAGAACATCGTATGGTAACATACTTAGCAATGAAGTTTAGCTTCAAAAATAATGTATGGAAAAGATGCACTGATGACAAATAGTAAAAATCTTACCATCCTTCCTAAATAGATGTGACCGTAGTTCATTACGAACACTATTGGTCGCACATTTTCAGTACTAACATTTCTAAATGCAGGAAGAAAATTTGTCTTGACAGTATCAAGATCCTCAAGCCATGAAACATAATGACTGAGCTCCTCGCAGTTGAGTTCAGCCGGGGGGGGGGGGGGGGGGGGGGGGGGGGGGGGGGGGGGGGGGGGGGGGGGGGGGGGGGGGGGGGGGGGGGGGGGGGGGGGGGGGGGGGGGGGGGGGGGGGGGGGGGGGGGGGGGGGGGGGGGGGGGGGGGGGGGGGGGGGGGGGGGGGGGGGGGGGGGGGGGGGGGGGGGGGGGGGGGGGGGGGGGGGGGGGGGGGGGGGGGGGGGGGGGGGGGGGGGGGGGGGGGGGGGGGGGGGGGGGGGGGGGGGGGGGGGGGGGGGGGGGGGGGGGGGGGGGGGGGGGGGGGGGGGGGGGGGGGGGGGGGGGGGGGGGGGGGGGGGGGGGGGGGGGGGGGGGGGGGGGGGGGGGGGGGGGGGGGGGGGGGGGGGGGGGGGGGGGGGGGGGGGGGGGGGGGGGGGGGGGGGGGGGGGGGGGGGGGGGGGGGGGGGGGGGGGGGGGGGGGGGGGGGGGGGGGGGGGGGGGAAAATACAACCATGCTCGGTCTTCAAGTAAACTTTCTTTACCTCCATAGTATGACTGAAACCTATCTTATCCAAGACAAAAACTCTTGCATGGCAGGGGATACGCTAGTAGAATAGTAAAAAAAAATTATAAGTTGAAGCAGATGTCATGCTTAATTACGAAAAAAGACTTGTCGTTGTGACTTACTGTATCCACTTCGAAGTTCTCGTCCAGCTTGATGCTAAAGCGCCTATCATCATCTAGGAAGATTCTGTCGCACAGGCCGCGCTCGTCTTCGCAGTATTTGCAAATACCGAAATCCTTTTCGTCGTCAGACATTTCCTATGTTCATAGTTGAAACATTAATTGAAAATCGATCGAAGACAACTACCAGGATACTCAACACACAAATCCAGGGCACTCGATATTTCCTACATATTCTGGCACAAGTCATGCCAAAATTCACGGAAAAATCCGGCATGACCTTTGCTAAAATAGGACATATCGAGCGCCTGAAATTTGCCGGAACGGAAATGAATCAACACTCCGGCAAAACATAGGCCACTCGGAGGTGTAACCTGCAAACATGACCGGCCACTTGGGCAAGCACATATCCTATTTGAGCAACACAAGATATACATTTCAAAATATCTTATAGGACTCATATTGACATGAGCATTCAATAAGCAAAACCAAATGGTAAAATAAATAAGTATTCAAATTAGCATGCATTCAATAAGCAAAAGTAAATCATCTCATGCATCCGTACATCGTCGAATATTATCACTAATACATCCCGAATAGTATCATACATATAACATCACTAATACAACTAAAACCCTAGCGCACGACGAGTATCGGCGCGGGCGGTGGACACCCATAGAGAAGGAACCATCACAGGATCATAGCTCCAGTGAGATCCCTGGAGAACCTGCCAGGTATTGGAGAACCTGTGCTCCAACGCAAACAAGTAGCGACGGACGTGCGCGTCCTCCTCACTGACACGGTGACGCACCACCTCCGCGGGGTCCTCGAGCCTCTGGACCGTCACTGGCCCACGCGACCGCCACCAAAGAAGGTTTGGGTCAACGACAGGCTGGCTCCTCACCAACCTGCGCCCCCCGGTAGGTAGCGCCTCCCAGTACCACCCCGGCAGAGCCCAGTCCCAGACATGGCCCATCTGGTGACGCAGGTGTCCTCCGCCGACTCGACGACGAGGATGCGGGATAGGCATCGTCGACGTCGATGCGGGAAAAATTGCTTTAACTAAAAAAATAACAACAAGTTCTTACTAACTAGTTCTATTAATTCAACTAGTTCTTACTAAAAATAAACTTACTATAAATAAAAATAAACTAGTACCTAATTAGTACCTAGTTCTTACTAACTAATTAGTACCTAGGAACTACTGCCCTAATTACCATCTAATTTGATGAACCTAGGGGTGGAAAGTTGTAGCGGATATTCCAATTATCCAACTTAAAAGTGAAATAAGTGGTCAAATTTTACTCGTTTTATTATGCATTACAATAGTGTTTATTCACCATCTAAGAAAACATCATCTAAGAAAACATCCGAGCCGCATCCGTATCCGATTCATTTCCACCCATAGATGAACCCTAACTAAT
>JAAAWM010009843.1:17500-29321 GCA_036873465.1 Thinopyrum obtusiflorum
GGGGGGGGGGGGGGGGGGGGGGGGGGGGGGGGGGGGGGGGGGGGGGGGGGGGGGGGGGGGGGGGGGGGGGGGGGGGGGGGGGGGGGGGGGGGGGGGGGGGGGGGGGGGGGGGGGGGGGGGGGGGGGGGGGGGGGGGGGGGGGGGGGGGGGGGGGGGGGGGGGGGGGGGGGGGGGGGGGGGGGGGGGGGGGGGGGGGGGGGGGGGGGGGGGGGGGGGGGGGGGGGGGGGGGGGGGGGGGGGGGGGGGGGGGGGGGGGGGGGGGGGGGGGGGGGGGGGGGGGGGGGGGGGGGGGGGGGGGGGGGGGGGGGGGGGGGGGGGGGGGGGGGGGGGGGGGGGGGGGGGGGGGGGGGGGGGGGGGGGGGGGGGGGGGGGGGGGGGGGGGGGGGGGGGGGGGGGGGGGGGGGGGGGGGGGGGGGGGGGGGGGGGGGGGGGGGGGGGGGGGGGGGGGGGGGGGGGGGGGGGGGGGGGGGGGGGGGGGGGGGGGGGGGGGGGGGGGGGGGGGGGGGGGGGGGGGGGGGGGGGGGGGGGGGGGGGGGGGGGGGGGGGGGGGGGGGGGGGGGGGGGGGGGGGGGGGGGGGGGGGGGGGGGGGGGGGGGGGGGGGGGGGGGGGGGGGGGGGGGGGGGGGGGGGGGGGGGGGGGGGGGGGGGGGGGGGGGGGGGGGGGGGGGGGGGGGGGGGGGGGGGGGGGGGGGGGGGGGGGGGGGGGGGGGGGGGGGGGGGGGGGGGGGGGGGGGGGGGGGGGGGGGGGAGGACACCTGCGCCACCAGATGGGCCATGTCCGGGACTGGGCTCCGCCGGGGTGGTACTGGGAGGCGCTACCTACCGGGGGGCGCAGGTTGGTGAGGAGCCAGCCTGTCATTGACCCGAACCTTCTTTGGTGGCGGTCGCATGGGCCAGTGACGGTCCAGAGGCTAGAGGACTCCGCAGAGGTGGTGCGTCACCGTGTCAGTGAGGAGGACGCGCACGTCCGTCGCTACTTATTTGCGTTAGAGCACAGGTTCTCCAATACCTGGCAGGTTCTCCAGGGATCTCACTGGAGCTATGATCCCGTGATGGTTCCTTCTTTGTGGATGTCCACCGCCCACGCCGATACCCGGCGTGTGCTAGGGTTTTAGTTGTATTAGTGATGTTATATGTATGACACTATTCGTGATGTAGTAGTGATAATATTCGACGATGTACGGACGCATGAGATGATTTACTTTTGCTTATTGAATGCATGCTAATTTGAGTCCTATAAGATATTTTGAAATGTATATATTGTGTTGCTCAATATCCAAGTGGCCGGTCATGTTTGCAGGTTACACCTCCGAGTGGCCTATGTTTTGCCGGAGTGTTGATTCATTTCCGTTCCGGCAAATTTCAGGCGCTCGATATGTCCTATTTTAGCAAAGGTCATGCCGGATTTTTCCGTGAATTTTGGCATGACTTGTGCCAGAATATGTAGGAAATATCGAGTGCCCCGGATTTGTGTGTTGAGTATCCTGGTAGTTGACTTCGATCGATTTTCAATTAATGTTTTAACTATGAACATAGGAAATGTCTGACGACGAAAAGGATTTCGGTATTTGCAAATACTGCAAAGACGAGCGCGGCCTGTGTGACGGAATCTTCCTAGATGATGATAGGCGCTTCAGCATCAAGCTGGACGAGAACTTTGAAGTGGATATAGTAAGTCATAACGACAAGTCTTTTTTCATAATTAAGCATGACATCTGCTTCATTTGCTTCAACTTATATTTTTTTTACTATTCTACTAGCGTATCCCCAGCCATGCAAGAGTTTTTGTATTGGATAAGATAGGTTTCAGTCATACTATGGAGGTAAAGAAAGTTTATTTGAAGACCGAGCATGGTTATATTTTCCATGCAAAATGATACAATTCAGACGACTACACCTATTTTGGATGCAAAACATGGCGAGCACTATGCAAGACTTATGCATTTGAGCCTGATATGGTTATCACATTTGATATTCGTCCGGAAGATGATATTGAAGGTAATACCGACATCTGGGTCGATGTGCAGACGCCTCCAATTATACCATTATGTAAGTTTCTCAACCATATTTATGTCTTTGATATTGTTTATTCAAAAATAGTTGACAACTTATTTGTATTGTCAGCTTATTTCGGTGCAAGCAAACATGTCCAGCGCTTGGTAGCAGGACCTACCACTGTCCCGAGGCTGAACTAAACTGCGAGGAGCTAAGTCATTATGTTTCATGGCTTGAGGATCTTGATACTGTCAAGACAAATTTTCTTCCTGGATTTAGAAATGTTAGTACTGAAAACGTGCGACCAATAGTGTTTGTATTGAACTACGGTCACATCTATTTAGGAAGGATGGTAAGATTTTTACTATTTGTCCTCAGTGCATCTTTTCCATACATTATTTTTGAAGCTAAACTTCATTGCTAACTATGTTACCATACGATGTTCTTCAACAGGGACTCCCGATGAATGTTGTGCCTTATGGGATCGAGACTAAAGGTACCATGAGTATTATCAGCTTACGGCCAAGATATCCTACAGATTACTTTAGTGCATTCAAGATTAGCGACGGATGCTTAATAGTGCAAGACTGGACCAAATATGTGATGGGGGAGCGCAGAGAAGTACTAGGGGGCAGCAAACAGAGGCGCTACCCACGATTAGGAGACAGGTTCATCTGCATGCTCCAACTTGATCAAGGAGGAGAGCTACACATGTTTTATGTTGTTTTACCTAAGAGAGAGCAGCAGGAGTGATTAGCTAGCTAGAAATGAGTTTGAGGATGATGATGTGCTACACATTTACTATGATGATAAAATAGCTAGTGTTGGTGGTAATGACTATGATGATTATTATTAGCTAGTGTTAGTGGTGATTAAATAAATAATGTTGGTGGTAATTACTATAATGGTGATTAAATAGCTTGTGCTGGCGGATTAGATTCAAGTGGAGGCAACATGTGGTGCACATCGAAAGTACTACTAGTCCAAACTAGATCAAGTTTGGATTAGTAGTATACTTTTGACATGCACCACATATTGCCTCCACTTGAACCTAATCCACCTTCATTTGACTGTTATGGACATAATGATGTAAACCTCATAACTGGTATTGTACCAATATTTGTACATGGAGAGAAAACCGCATAAATACACTAAAAAAATGAATACTAGCAGCGATGGACAGAAAACGTGCTGCCACTAGTTTCATTAGCAGTAGTGTGGGGATGAACAAACGCTACAGCTATTTGTCCTAGCAGTAGCGCGCGCCGGCACGCGTTACTGCTAAGCAATAGTTGTAACGCCTTATTAGTAGCGCGCCAACCCACGCTACTAGTAAGCACAAAACCAGCGCTACTGCTACGGTTTTCCCTAGTAGTGCTAGCTAGGCATGATGATTTCAATGATGCTCACATAAAAGATAAGAACTGAAACATAAAAAGAGCATCATGAAGAATATGACTAGCACATTTAAGTCTAACCCACTTCCTATGCATAGGGATTTTGTGAGCAAACAACTTATGGGAACAAGAATCAACTTGCATAGGAAGGTAAAACAAGCATAACTTCAAGATTTTAAGCACATAGAGAGGAAACTTGATATTATTGCAATATGTAGAAGCATATGATACTCTCTCATAATAATTTTCAGTACATGAATGAATTCAACAATATAACCAGCACCTAAAGCATTCTTTTCATGATCTACTTGCATAGAAATTTTATTACTCTCCACATAAGCAAATTTTTTCTCATGAATAATAGTGGGAGCAAACTCAACAAAATAACTATCATGTGATTGAAAATTAAGATCAAGATGACAAGTTTCATAGTTATCCACTCTCTTCTTCTCCCCCTCGTCGCCTCCGCCTCGCGGCCGTCTCCCCCGACCCCGCCTCGCGGCCGTCTCCCCCGACCCCGCCTCGCCGCCGTCTCCCCCGGCCCTGCCTCGCCGCCGTCTCCCTCGGGGGGGGGGGGGGGGGGGGGGGGGGGGGGGGGGGGGGGGGGGGGGGGGGGGGGGGGGGGGGGGGGGGGGGGGGGGGGGGGGGGGGGGGGGGGGGGGGGGGGGGGGGGGGGGGGGGGGGGGGGGGGGGGGGGGGGGGGGGGGGGGGGGGGGGGGGGGGGGGGGGGGGGGGGGGGGGGGGGGGGGGGGGGGGGGGGGGGGGGGGGGGGGGGGGGGGGGGGGGGGGGGGGGGGGGGGGGGGGGGGGGGGGGGGGGGGGGGGGGGGGGGGGGGGGGGGGGGGGGGGGGGGGGGGGGGGGGGGGGGGGGGGGGGGGGGGGGGGGGGGGGGGGGGGGGGGGGGGGGGGGGGGGGGGGGGGGGGGGGGGGGGGGGGGGGGGGGGGGGGGGGGGGGGGGGGGGGGGGGGGGGGGGGGGGGGGGGGGGGGGGGGGGGGGGGGGGGGGGGGGGGGGGGGGGGGGGGGGGGGGGGGGGGGGGGGGGGGGGGGGGGGGGGGGGGGGGGGGGGGGGGGGGGGGGGGGGGGGGGGGGGGGGGGGGGGGGGGGGGGGGGGGGGGGGGGGGGGGGGGGGGGGGGGGGGGGGGGGGGGGGGGGGGGGGGGGGGGGGGGGGGGGGGGGGGGGGGGGGGGGGGGGGGGGGGGGGGGGGGGGGGGGGGGGGGGGGGGGGGGGGGGGGGGGGGGGGGGGGGGGGGGGGGGGGGGGGGGGGGGGGGGGGGGGGGGGGGGGGGGGGGGGGGGGGGGGGGGGGGGGGGGGGGGGGGGGGGGGGGGGGGGGGGGGGGGGGGGGGGGGGGGGGGGGGGGGGGGGGGGGGGGGGGGGGGGGGGGGGGGGGGGGGGGGGGGGGGGGGGGGGGGGGGGGGGGGGGGGGGGGGGGGGGGGGGGGGGGGGGGGGGGGGGGGGGGGGGGGGGGGGGGGGGGGGGGGGGGGGGGGGGGGGGGGGGGGGGGGGGGGGGGGGGGGGGGGGGGGGGGGGGGGGGGGGGGGGGGGGGGGGGGGGGGGGGGGGGGGGGGGGGGGGGGGGGGGGGGGGGGGGGGGGGGGGGGGGGGGGGGGGGGGGGGGGGGGGGGGGGGGGGGGGGGGGGGGGGGGGGGGGGGGGGGGGGGGGGGGGGGGGGGGGGGGGGGGGGGGGGGGGGGGGGGGGGGGGGGGGGGGGGGGGGGGGGGGGGGGGGGGGGGGGGGGGGGGGGGGGGGGGGGGGGGGGGGGGGGGGGGGGGGGGGGGGGGGGGGGGGGGGGGGGGGGGGGGGGGGGGGGGGGGGGGGGGGGGGGGGGGGGGGGGGGGGGGGGGGGGGGGGGGGGGGGGGGGGGGGGGGGGGGGGGGGGGGGGGGGGGGGGGGGGGGGGGGGGGGGGGGGGGGGGGGGGGGGGGGGGGGGGGGGGGGGGGGGGGGGGGGGGGGGGGGGGGGGGGGGGGGGGGGGGGGGGGGGGGGGGGGGGGGGGGGGGGGGGGGGGGGGGGGGGGGGGGGGGGGGGGGGGGGGGGGGGGGGGGGGGGGGGGGGGGGGGGGGGGGGGGGGGGGGGGGGGGGGGGGGGGGGGGGGGGGGGGGGGGGGGGGGGGGGGGGGGGGGGGGGGGGGGGGGGGGGGGGGGGGGGGGGGGGGGGGGGGGGGGGGGGGGGGGGGGGGGGGGGGGGGGGGGGGGGGGGGGGGGGGGGGGGGGGGGGGGGGGGGGGGGGGGGGGGGGGGGGGGGGGGGGGGGGGGGGGGGGGGGGGGGGGGGGGGGGGGGGGGGGGGGGGGGGGGGGGGGGGGGGGGGGGGGGGGGGGGGGGGGGGGGGGGGGGGGGGGGGGGGGGGGGGGGGGGGGGGGGGGGGGGGGGGGGGGGGGGGGGGGGGGGGGGGGGGGGGGGGGGGGGGGGGGGGGGGGGGGGGGGGGGGGGGGGGGGGGGGGGGGGGGGGGGGGGGGGGGGGGGGGGGGGGGGGGGGGGGGGGGGGGGGGGGGGGGGGGGGGGGGGGGGGGGGGGGGGGGGGGGGGGGGGGGGGGGGGGGGGGGGGGGGGGGGGGGGGGGGGGGGGGGGGGGGGGGGGGGGGGGGGGGGGGGGGGGGGGGGGGGGGGGGGGGGGGGGGGGGGGGGGGGGGGGGGGGGGGGGGGGGGGGGGGGGGGGGGGGGGGGGGGGGGGGGGGGGGGGGGGGGGGGGGGGGGGGGGGGGGGGGGGGGGGGGGGGGGGGGGGGGGGGGGGGGGGGGGGGGGGGGGGGGGGGGGGGGGGGGGGGGGGGGGGGGGGGGGGGGGGGGGGGGGGGGGGGGGGGGGGGGGGGGGGGGGGGGGGGGGGGGGGGGGGGGGGGGGGGGGGGGGGGGGGGGGGGGGGGGGGGGGGGGGGGGGGGGGGGGGGGGGGGGGGGGGGGGGGGGGGGGGGGGGGGGGGGGGGGGGGGGGGGGGGGGGGGGGGGGGGGGGGGGGGGGGGGGGGGGGGGGGGGGGGGGGGGGGGGGGGGGGGGGGGGGGGGGGGGGGGGGGGGGGGGGGGGGGGGGGGGGGGGGGGGGGGGGGGGGGGGGGGGGGGGGGGGGGGGGGGGGGGGGGGGGGGGGGGGGGGGGGGGGGGGGGGGGGGGGGGGGGGGGGGGGGGGGGGGGGGGGGGGGGGGGGGGGGGGGGGGGGGGGGGGGGGGGGGGGGGGGGGGGGGGGGGGGGGGGGGGGGGGGGGGGGGGGGGGGGGGGGGGGGGGGGGGGGGGGGGGGGGGGGGGGGGGGGGGGGGGGGGGGGGGGGGGGGGGGGGGGGGGGGGGGGGGGGGGGGGGGGGGGGGGGGGGGGGGGGGGGGGGGGGGGGGGGGGGGGGGGGGGGGGGGGGGGGGGGGGGGGGGGGGGGGGGGGGGGGGGGGGGGGGGGGGGGGGGGGGGGGGGGGGGGGGGGGGGGGGGGGGGGGGGGGGGGGGGGGGGGGGGGGGGGGGGGGGGGGGGGGGGGGGGGGGGGGGGGGGGGGGGGGGGGGGGGGGGGGGGGGGGGGGGGGGGGGGGGGGGGGGGGGGGGGGGGGGGGGGGGGGGGGGGGGGGGGGGGGGGGGGGGGGGGGGGGGGGGGGGGGGGGGGGGGGGGGGGGGGGGTTATATTCGTAGTACTTACTAAAAGTTATCAGAGAGGGGGGTATATCGACAACGACATACCTGATAAAAAAATAAGAAGAGGAAGAAGAAGAAAAAAAAGGTGAAGAAGAAAGGAATAAAGAAGGAGATCGAAGAAAAATATATTTCTATTTCTTCTCCTTCTCCTCTATTCACTACTAGGGAAAACCCTAGCAGTAGCGCTGGTTTTGTGCTCACTAGTAGCGCGGGTAGGCACGCTACTAATAAGGCGCTACAGCTATTGCTTAGCAGTAACGCGTGCCGCACGCGCTACTGCTAGGACAAATAGCTGCAGCGCTTGTTCACTCCCACGCTGCTGCTAATGTAACTACTGGCAGCGTGTTTTCTTTCCATCGCTACTAGTATTGTTTTTTTATTTTTTTATTTTTTATTTTTAGTGTATTTATGCGCCATCGTACAAATATTGGTACAATACCAGTTATGAGGTTTACATCATTATGTCCATAACAGTGTGTCAAATGAAGGTGGATTAGGTTCAAGTGGAGGCAATATGTGGTGCATGTCAAAAGTATACTACTAATCCAAACTTGATCTAGTTTGGACTAGTAGTACTTTCGATGTGCACCACATGTTGCCTCTACTTGAATCTAATCCGCCAACACAAGCTATTTAATCATCATCATAATCATTAGCACCAACAATATTTATTTAATCACCACTAACACTAGCTAATAATAATCATCAGTCGTTACCACCAACACTAGCTATTTTATCATCAGAGTAATAGTGTAGCACATCATCATCCTCAAACTCATTTCTAGCTAATCACTCCTGCTGCTCTCTCTTGGGGGGGGGGGGGGGGGGGGGGGGGGGGGGGGGGGGGGGGGGGGGGGGGGGGGGGGGGGGGGGGGGGGGGGGGGGGGGGGGGGGGGGGGGGGGGGGGGGGGGGGGGGGGGGGGGGGGGGGGGGGGGGGGGGGGGGGGGGGGGGGGGGGGGGGGGGGGGGGGGGGGGGGGGGGGGGGGGGGGGGGGGGGGGGGGGGGGGGGGGGGGGGGGGGGGGGGGGGGGGGGGGGGGGGGGGGGGGGGGGGGGGGGGGGGGGGGGGGGGGGGGGGATATACATTTCAAAATATCTTATAGGACTCAAATTAGCATGCATTCAATAAGCCAAAGTAAATCATTTCATGAGTCCGTACATCGTCGAATATTATCACTAATACATCACGAATATTGTCATACATATAACATCACTAATACAACTAAAACCCTAGCACACGACGGGGATCGGCACGGGCGGTGGACACCCACAGCGAAGGAACCATCACGGGATCATAGCTCCAGTGAGATCCCTGGAGAACCTGCCTGGTATTGGAGAACCAGTGCTCCAACGCAAACAAGTAGCGATGGACGTGCGGGTCCTGTCTATCAAGCGCTGGACATGTTTGCTTGCACCGAAAAAAGCTGATAATACAAATTAGTTGTCAACTATTTTTGAATAAACAATATCAAAGACATAAATATGGTTGAGAAACTTACATAATGGTATAACTGGAGGCGTCTGCACGTCGACCCAGATGTCGGTATTACCTTCAATATCATCTTCCGGACGAATATCAAAGGTGATAACCATAACAGGCTCAAATGCATAAGTCTTGCATAGTGCTCGCTATGTTTTGCATCCAAAATAGGTGTAGTCGTCTGAATTGTATAACTTTACGTTGAAAATATAACCATGCTCGGTCTTCATGTAAAATTTCTTTTCCTCCATAGTACGACTGAAACCTATCTTATCCAATACAAAAACTCTTGCATGGCAGGGGATACGCTAGTACAATAGTAAAAAAATACTTGTCATGCTTAATGTCATGCTTAAATTATAAATTGAAGCAAATGAAGCAAATGTCATGCTTAATTACGAAAAAAGACTTGTCGTTGTGACTTACTGTATCCACTTCGAAGTTATCGTCCAGCTTGATGCTGAAGTGCCTATCATCATCTAGGAAGATTCCGTCGCACAGGCCGCGCTCGTCTTTGCAGTATTTGCAAATACCGAAATTCTTTTCGTCGTCAGACATTTCCTATGTTCACAGTTAAAACATTAATTGAAAATCGACCGAAGACAACTACCAGGATACCTAACACACAAATCCGGAGCACTTGATATTTCCTACATATTCTGGCACAAGTCATGCCAAAATTCACGGAAAAATACAGCATGACCTTTGCTAAAATAGGACATATCGAGCACCTAAAATTTGCCGGAACGGAAATGAATCAACACTCCGGCAAAACATATGCCACTCGGAGGTGTAACCTGCAAACATGACCGGCCACTTGGATATTGAGCAAGGGGGGGGGGCTACCTCTGTCTAGGGTTCTTCAAATTTTAGTTGCATCAAATTAGTTAGGGTTCATCTATGGGTGGAAACGAATCGGATGCGGATGTTTTCTTAGATGATGAATAAACACTATTGTAATGCATAATAAAATGAGTAAAATTTGAAGTGGTCATGTTCATTTGCATATTCCATTATTGTTGATTATATCTTTTCATTGAAGTGGCCATGTTATATGCAAATTCCTCAATAGTGTTTGCTCATGTTATATCTTTTCATTGAAGTGGTTCGATTGTGCCCAAGTGGCTTTGTTGTTTCCAGGGAATGAAGCGGAGTGGCCTATGTTTTGCCAGAATGTTCATTCATTTCCGTTCCGGCAAATTTCAGGTTCTCGATTTGTCCACTTTTTAGCAAAAGTCATGCCGAAATTTTTCATGAATTTCGGCATGACTTGTGCTACAAACTAGGACATATCGAGTGCCCGGGATTTGCCGCACCTGGAAGGAGTCAATGTTCCTGCAAAGCATAGGCCTTTTTTTTATGTCATTATTCATTTTATTAGGTCTAGAATTAATTGACTAGATTTGTAATAAGTCTATTTTTAGTAAGAACTAATTGAATTAATAGAACTAGTTGAATATGTCACATTCATTGTTATTTTTTTAGTTAAAGCAATTATTCCCGCATCGACGTCGACGATGCCTATCCCGCATCCTCGTCGTCGTCGACTCGGTGGAGGACACCTGCTTGACCAGATGGGCCATGTCCGGGACTGGGCTCCGCCGGGCTGGTACTGGGAGGCGCTACCTACCGGGGGCGCAGGTTGGTGAGGAGTCAGCCCGTCATTGTCCTGAACCTTCTTTGGTGGCGGTCGCGTGGGCCAGTGACGGTCCAGAGGCTCGAGGACCCTGCGGAGGTGGTACGTCACCGTGTCAGGGAGGAGAACGCGCATGTCGTCGCTACTTGTTTGAGTTGGAGCACAGGTTCTCCAATACCTGGCAGGTTCTCCAGGGATCTCACTGGAGCTATGATCCTATGATGGTTCCTTCTCTTTGGGTGTCCACCGCACGCGCCGATACCCGTCGTGCTCTAGGGTTTTAGTTATATTAGTGATGTTATATGTATGATACTATTCGGGATGTATTAGTGATAATATTGGGGGGGGGGGGGGGGGGGGGGGGGGGGGGGGGGGGGGGGGGGGGGGGGGGGGGGGGGGGGGGGGGGGGGGGGGGGGGGGGGGGGGGGGGGGGGGGGGGGGGGGGGGGGGGGGGGGGGGGGGGGGGGGGGGGGGGGGGGGGGGGGGGGGGGGGGGGGGGGGGGGGGGGGGGGGGGGGGGGGGGGGGGGGGGGGGGGGGGGGGGGGGGGGGGGGGGGGGGGGGGGGGGGGGGGGGGGGGGGGGGGGGGGGGGGGGGGGGGGGGGGGGGGGGGGGGGGGGGGGGGGGGGGGGGGGGGGGGGGGGGGGGGGGGGGGGGGGGGGGGGGTAAATCATCTCATGCGTCCGTACATCGTCGAATATTATCACTAATACATCCCAAATAGTATCATACATATAACATCACTAATACAACTAAAACCCTAGCGCACGACGGGTATCGGCGTGGGCGGTGGACACCCACAGAGAAGGAACCATCACAGGATCATAGCTCCAGTGAGATCCCTGGAGAACCTGCCAGGTATTGGAGAACATGTGCTCCAACGCAAACAAGTAGTGACGGACATGCGCGTCCTCCTCACTGACACGGTGACGCACCACCTCCGTGGGGTCCTCGAGCCTCTGGACCATCACTGGCCCACACGACCGCCACCAAAGAAGGTTCGGGTCAACGACGGGCTGACTCCTCACCAACCTGCGTCCCTCGGTAGGTAACGCCTCCCAGTACCACCCCGGCGGAGCCCAGTCCCGGACATGGCCCATCTGGTGACGCAGGTGTCCTCCGCCGACTCGACGACGAGGATGCGGGATAGGCATCGTCGACGTCGATGCGGGAATAATTGCTTTAACTAAAAAAGTAAACTAGTTCTATTAATTTTTGTACTAAAAATAAAATAGTTGTATTAACTCAACTAGTAATTTAAGCACTTACTATAAATAAAAATAAACTAGTTTTTACTAAAAATAAACTAGTTCAACTAGTTATATTAATTTTCTTACTAATTCTATTAAACACTTACTAAAAAATAGTAAAAAAAACTAGTTAGATGAAGTCTAAAATTTAACCCTAACTAATTTGATGAACTCTAAAATTTAATGAACCCTAACTAATTTGATGAAGTCTAAAATTTAACCCTAACTAATTTGATGAACTCTAAAATTTAACCCTAACTAATTTGATGAACTCTAAAACTAATTCTTTTTAACAACTACTACCATAATTAGCATCTAATTTGATGAACCCTAACTAATAAGATGAACTCTGAAATTTAACCCTAAGAACCCTAGCTAGGCAGAGGTAGGGGAGGAGGAGGAGGAGGGCGTGCTCACCTCAGGTGCCGGCGGAGTTAGGGAGAGGGGCACGCGGCGTCGAAGTCGGGGAC
>JAAAWM010009844.1:0-29328 GCA_036873465.1 Thinopyrum obtusiflorum
TACTCCTGCTTTGGGGTGGATTTGCCTCACGAGGGGCTGAGGAGGAACTAGTACAAGGATGAACAAGCTCGCGAGGCTTGCTCTGGTGAGGGTGAGTTGTTCTGGGTCCGATTTGATCTCTCCTCTCTCTCTATGGTGGTGGCTAGCCTATTTATCGTGGCCTTGGTCCTCTTCCCCCGAAAACGAAGGCGGGAAGGGATCCCACAACGGCCAATTTGAAAGGGGACAAGTAGTACATCTTATCCTGACGAAATATGGTCTTCGCTTGCAAAGCTTCTGGTCATTACGTCGCTGTGAGCTCGGCGATGACATATGTCCTGCCGTCCTGGCGGTCTTGGTCTCGTTGCACACGAATGGAAACCTTTGGCTGATTCCTCGGGACCCCGCGCCTACGCTTGCCTCCTTAGCACCAAAGAGGAAACCTGCTGCTCTGCGCCCGCTGGCACCCGCCTGGCCTTGGTCGTCATGGCTTGCATCACCTTCACCTCATGAGATGGGTACCCGCATAGAAATCTCCGCTCCTCGGGAGCCAGCCTAGGGAGGCCGCTTCCCCGGAGGTCTTGGCGTCGCCCACCTCGCGAGGCTCAGCCCCTCATGAGGGTCTTGTCTTGAAGGTGCTGTAGATGGGCCGTACGAGGCCGTCGACGGAGCCACGCCGTGGGCCGCAGGCAGGCAAGTCTGGGTACCCTGGTTCCCAGAACACCGACAACCCTTCCTTCTGCCATTGTTCGGTCGTCTTCTCCATGGAGGGAACATGCTGAAAACGACCCCATTATTCTTGCCCCGATCTGAAAGATGACGTGGTGGAGGAACTCATTGATCGATGCGACATCATCACCTCGGCTAGCATGGCAGGTTCGTTCAAGACCATTCTCGACTCAACAAATAACATCATTACAAAGAACCCAAGGGTTCAGGAGCGGTTTGATCTCCCCTATCTTCTTCGCCATGACCCTGCTCGTTGGCGCGGGGACGATAGAAGCCTCGCCTTGTGCCAGTTGATGCCGCTTGATAATGATACACGTGATGTTAAGATGCCATCGCTTATGGGTAAGGCCTGGGCAGGCGCAAATGGAGATTGGGTTGTTTATATTGGGTACAACTACGAGTGGGAACTTGTGAATGTGTACACTCGTCACTGGGTTCCACTTCCAAAAATCTCAGAGTGCCCTGAGGTTGAGCACACAGATGATCTACGTAGGTTCAAATACGATCATGGTGACTGCCGTCTACAGAAGATAGCAATTTGTTGAGTTCCCAACCGCTCTTGGGATTACATGAACTATCATGTTGTTGCTATCTTCGACAAGCTTGTTGCCGTCCTTACTTCCACGCCTCGATGGATATAGCCCAAAAATCAATTTCTGTACACGAATGAGTACTGTGATGTAATTCAATACGAGAGTCTTTTGTTTGCTGCCACCACTCGTGGCACTGTTTTTGCATGGAATCCTTATTGTTTCGATACGTTTGTCTTCCACCGTAATTAGAATTGTTTCATCCACGTGCATGCGAGTTAGTATCCTCGTACTAATTAACCTTATTGTGTTTCCAAGGTCCTGTGAACATTCCACCACCTATACTTGAAAAAAATTATAACCAAGGGGGAGATGACGATGGTGATGATCACGAGCAAGAGGACGAGCAGGACCTACATACTCAGTGGCACCTGGCAACTTATTCCGATGGATCACCTCTTCTTGTATGTATACAGGGCACTGCTGATGTTACTAAGGAAGAAGGTGTTGTCTCCCATGGTCGCACTCTCCGGACCTATTCCAACATTCGTTGCAGGGTATTCGGGATGGATACTAGTGTGCTAGCGCCAGCACCTTCTGCCTGGTTGCGTATTGATAGTCTTGGCGAAAACTCGCTCTTCCTTGGACAAAACTATCCAATGATGGTGAAAGGCGATCCAGCTACTGTTGGCACAAAGTTACTACCATTTATGAGAAGCAACTGTATCTATACCTAGGACATTGCTATGGTTCCCTACCCTGGCTATCACAATATGCGTCCTAATATAGGCCGCTTCAGCCTGGATGATGAGTCATGCGTTGGTCTCGATATTGACAATAGCTTCCCCTTCCCAGAGGCTTACTTATGGTTCAAAGCAAGCGTTTCCAACACCGAGGATTGGTTGAGCTGAAGTTCATTTCATTGCTTGTTATTTGTTGCGTGATAAAAACTTTAGTATTTACTAGAATGTTTTGTTGGAAATAATCTATAATCCAACATGTACCCTCGTTGTCGTTGTGTGTTGATGACTTGTTGTATGTAATGAATGGTACATTTGCATATGCATGTCATAAACTCAATGGTTTTTGAGTCACTTCTTGGAGTGTGAGTACCATAGTAGTATAGCCAGCATCCGGTTATATGAAGTTGCCACATCACATAGAGCCAACCTAATAGTGGAGTATGCTAGTGCAATAGTTAGTCCTAGTAGTAGTATACCATCAACTAGAGCTAGGTGTCGCACGGAGGCTGAGAAATATGGTGATAGCATGACTGCGTGAGGTGGGCTTGTACGTAGTATGATGTAGGCACAGGGCTTGCCGTGTTTCCTACTCCTCCGGTCTAAATGTGGAGAAGATTTGGTCGAGTTCCTCCTCCTTTTGCCAACACGTGGGACATCCAGCATACAGGTCATGTCATGCAAGAAAATGGAGTGCTAGTTGAAGCCACATGATGTGCATCTTGGGTTAAACTGTAAATAGAATCTTACTCTTGAGTAACTCCAAAAGCGGCCACCGAAGATCTTTATTGGATTTGTTTTTTATCACCATCACATCGAGGTGAAAGATGTGCAGGTTCAGTGGGTCGTCTTGCATTTTCATTGACATGTGGGACCGCATGTGAGCAAATAGACAATGGGCACACTCCGCGCGTCTGCTGGCTGGCTGAGAAGAGAGAGAGAGGAGGGCTGAGCACGGACTCCAGGAAATTTCGCGACAATGTGAGTAGTACTAGTGGTGTACCGTACTCCTGGAGAGATAATGTGTTCGCTCTACGTAACCAGCACCTCGATATAGTGGGGTGGCATGGGCCATAACTAGCATTCACGTCTAGTAGTCCAGCACACACCACCCACAGGAGTCCCATCTGACACCAATTTTCTTGGAGTCCATGCTACAGCTATCTCTTCTCCCTCCTGTTTTCTCTAACTCAGCCATCGTGCGGTGGGCGGGGTGGGGGTTTGCCGATAGTCAGTTTGCTCAACTGTTGTCCCACTTGTAAGTGAAAATGCAACACAACATGCATTCCCCCTTGAGCGGCGTGCCGGACCAACCGTGTGGGGGTGCGACACGAACACGCAGGCTTTTCCTTTTGAACTTGTAACTTGTAAAATTTGGTTCTGCTCCATGGCGCGACCGATAGATAGAAATAACGATTTTCCCTAGAGTAATGACAAGTTTGGTTCTGGCGCGGTTCATGCATGGAGTACGTACGAAAATTATGAAGTTGATGCGAAAGGTAAGATAATTACTAGTACAATATACTACTACATGGAATTGACGGAAAGATAAAGATACATACGGATCCATCAACGACATCCTCACGCCCTAGTGCGCTGGGTCACCAACCGACGTGTGAGGAGCAGCGGCGTTGGCGGCAAGCTCAATGTGCTTCTGAACAATGCCGTCCAAGGTTGCCCTGCGGTCCAAGAAGGCCAGCGTCCTATCGTCCTCCTCTTGAACGTAGTAGTAGTACTTGTGGATGATTTGCGCATAGACGTGGGTGATTATGTCGATGGTGTCTTGCTGCGCCAGGCGCTGCGCGGCGAGCGCGACCTCGAGGTGGACATTCTTCGGTGCGACGATGAGCAGTCGCAGGGCCACCAGTGCATCAAAGAGGTTGTCACCATAGAGGCCGTTGAGGGTGGCGGGCATCGCAGAGCCTGGGCGCGTGGGCTGGAGGCGTATGTCAAGGTCTTCCGCGAGCTTCTTGACGATGGTGAACTTGTTGAGGAAGCCGATGAGGACCTCGTCGAACAAGGAGACGAAGCTGTCGTCCAAGAGGCCTCTTGCCCTGGCGGCCTCAAGCACGACCTGGAGACGTTCCTCGGTGCCGGGCCACAGGCCGGCATCATGGACCATCTGGCACAGCCGGCTGATGCTCGCGCTCATCGCCTCCATGGGTCTAGCTTCTAGTCAACTGATCTTGCGAGTGGAGTGATCACTCTTGCCCTTGGTTAGGGTGCGTAGGTGCATAGGATTTCATAGATTGGACTGGCGGGGAGCCTTTATATGAGAAGTGCAGACTGCGTTGCATTCACGTGTGTGTTGGCCATCTACTCCTCGGCCCTACCTCCGTGCCGGTGCAGTATAGTCATCCCACCGAGACCAAGCTGGGGCAAAACGAGAGAACTTTGATGTTTACTAGTTTATTGGTCCCCTTGGCAGTTTGCGCCAAGTTTTGACCTTTGATTTAACTAATAAAATGTTAATGCATGTAACCAAAAATAATATCATTGGAAACTATGTTCAAATACGAATCCAATGATACAATTTTTGGTGACATGCATTATTATTATTTTAGTTAAATCTATGGTCAACATTTGGCACAAAATACTAAGGGGACCAATAAACCAGGACGGAGGTAGGAGTAGTATTTTGTAATTAATGTCATTGCATAAAGAGAATTGAGCACTGCATGTTGTGGTAAGTAGTCTCAAGACATTGAATGCATACGCACCCCACGTCTCCTATTGGGTGATTTCTTTTTTCGTGGCAAAAAACAGGGAACGAGGTAGGTAGTTAATGCACCGCGCCTAAAAGTTTTGGGATTATTTGGTTTTCGTAACGTGACTAATGCACCAGTACGGAGGGAGTACAATAGTAGTCTTTGATTGCAATTTTTTGTTGGTAGCTTACCAAGCTGACCGCTCGGTGAGTACAATAGTAGTCTGATTGATGAGATTTCAGATTTGAGCCATCTACCGGAAGGGAGAGTGTATAATATCATCAGGAACTACGTTCAAAACCGAATAAAACAATACTCCATGTATTTATTTATAGAGGGAGTAGTATATTTTTTGTGACATGCATTACTAGATATTGCTAGTCAAATACTAAATCCAGATGGACGTGGTAGTACTACTAAATCCAGACGGTGGTGCTAGACTAGTAGTAGTACTACCAATGTAGTAGTACTGTACTACCCGTTGGTCAAATTATTACGTGCTGCTCATCATAGTGGAGTGACAAGACCCTGCGCCGGAGATGACACCTGAGTGTAGGAGCCGTGTTCGGCATACCAAAGTCAGCCTCACCGTGTGCAGTCACTATCATCATGGCTATAGAGCTAGCCTACTTACAACTAGCCGTGTTCGACATAATTTCCCGTGCGTTGCCACGAGTATCTCTACTCTTTTCTTATACGAGTAAGATGCCCGTGCATTGCACGGAACACCAAGATTGGGGGTGGACGGCGCCAGCAGCGGCCATCGCGCCAGATTGTTCCATGGCCTTCTAGATGTGGTGGGGAAGAGATAAGGCTGATTGTGAGAGACACGGAGTTGTTTGTAAATAGGGAACAAGTGAGGACATCTTTTTGCAAAACTACAGCAGTTTGCTTTGTATGCATCAGATCTAGATCCGACGGCTATTGGTGAAAGATGGCAGGCACACCATCATCACCAACTCAGGACCTCTTTGATTAGCAGGATTTTGAAAACGCAAGAATAGGAAAAGTATAGGATTGGAGTGTCAGGGCCACTTGAATCCTATAGGATTAGCAAGGAGTGTTTGATTTCATGGGAAAAGCAAAGGAATTGTAAAAAGAGGATAGAGTGGATGTTAGATTTCCTATGAAATGTAGTACAAAACATTCCATTGGAAAAAAATTCCTATGGGATTCAATCCTATGAATCAAAGGACAAACGTAGGAAAAATTTCAAAGGATTTCAATCCTCCAAAAATCCTATAGAATTCCCTTGAATCAAAGGAGCCCTCAGGTTTTTATAGGAGGAGTATAGAGAAATAGAGAAACTCTTATAAAAAACCGAGTTGGTGATGATGGTGTGCCTGCCATCCTGCAATATAGACCGTCCGATCTATATCTGACGGATAGAAAGCAAACTATGGCAATTTTGTAAAAAGATACCCGCACCCCTCTCCACATTTGCAGATAAGGCCTTCCCTCGTTCATCTTCGTCTCCCACAAGATAAACAGCTCGTATAAATGCATCTTGATGTTCCGTGCAACGCATGGGCCTATTGCTGGTAATAATAAATATTGTACTCGAGTAATGGGTATATCGTTGCCGCACCTATGCACGCGAACATTTATCATAACATAGTACCTCGTGCTGGATAGTCATACTATTACAAGTTTCAAACTGATATTACAAATGCTAGGAGTAATGCTGCACCTACGAAGAGGGAATTATTAGGAAGTTTACGTAAGAACTTTCATTACTTTAGGTGGATGCAGCATTATCGTACAAACTAAAATCCACCGCCCTGACAAGTCACTAATGGGCAAATAAATTTTTGAGCCTCTGGCGACTTGATGTTTCAAAAACAAATTTAGCTTCTGCGGAGACTTTGTCATTTAGGCTTAGACGCTTGCGGTGATCAGCACGCCATTCATTGTTGCGCCAGAGAACGCCAAATCTCATTACCTTGAGCACACTTGCCTCCAGAACAAAGAACCTGGCCAATTTAATCTCAGATGTGCTGCCTCGGTAGTCGATCAAATCAATTTCTGTAAGATGGAGATCAAGGCATTCCATGAGATTGTTATAGTGCAGCACATTTTTCACTTTTGGGTCTTTTTTTATCTGCAAAAGAAGAGAACATATTAGAGCAGCTGGCTGTATAAGATTGCCGTGTCATCAAGAGGTACCAATATCATTCGCTCATATGATAGGGTTGGCTCTAAGGCTAGTGATATTTTTTCACTCTCTCTCTCTCTTTCTCTTTCCTCTCATTTACCTAGGAGCAGGTGAAGAGCTTGGGCATTTGTTGCCTTCCACTATGTGGCCGATGCCATATTTCTCAAAAGTATGCCACATAATACGCATCGATGTCAAATCAAAAGATTTTGGCACCGCTCTAGTGATGTGAGAGAGTTGGCACCGCTGTGCACACAGACCCACATGTACAAATCAATCAAACCAACTACACCAGCATCTCCCTCTCCCAAACAAGTGTTTTTTTATTGCCTCTGTCCTCTCCCTCTCCCACGCAAGTGTTTTTTCATTGCGTGAGTTAATTTGGCACCGAAGCAAAGTAGGTGATCCAGATTGGGGCACCAAGTGAGCAATGGAGGGGCATTGATGCCAAATGCATTAGAAGTGAATTTAGCACGTGTTTTGGCCTACATAGTGGAGGGCCGTTATAGCCCACTTTTGTACTACCTCGTATTTAGTGTAAAATTTTGACCATAGATTTACCTAAGAAAATGCCAATGCATGTCACCAAAAATTATACCATTTGAAATTATGTTCAAATATGAATCCAACAATATAATTTTTAGTGACATGCATTAACATTTTGTTAGTTAAATCTATGGTCAAATTTTGATACTACAAAATACGAAGAGTAAACCAGGATGGAGGTAGTACTTGCTCTTAGGCTAACCATAGAGTTACTAGTCTAAGTTACTTGCCACTATGACTAGCCTAGGCTACTAGTAGTACAAAAAAACGATGCAGGTGATCACGTGAGAAAAAATATTAAAAACATTTCTTTCGGTGCAGTGCGTAGATGCAGTTTTGAACACTACACTTGTCATCGTAATTTGGGAAAATTACGAAAGAATTGAGCTACGTTGTGATTACCGTTTACTAATAGGAAAGAAGTTTCACCTCGATGAGTAGCTTCTCCGTGCACGGAAAGCATGTAAGGAATCCAACAACTTGATCTAGATTGGGGCCGATATATTTTATTGCCAAGATCTTCACTGTGCGCACAGACTGGGTCAAGCTTGCGGGAATCATTTTCTGGATGACAGTCCTAAATACATCAAGAAGAAATTAAAAAATGTGAATTTCAAGAAGACGGAGAAGAAGATGAGTGTTGTACCTGAATGATTACGGGTCCAATAAAGAGTTCAGAGAATTTGGCAGATGAGTACACCAACGTTGTCAATTTCGGCGCGTCAATGACCCTGATTTTTGTTGGACCTTCTAGATCAGATACAAGCAATCTCTCAAGGAGAGGCGCATTCTCAATGACCATAACGTGGAACAGCTGGAGTGATCTCTTCCTAATTGATGTCCTGTTGCGGGGCCAGCAAGACACATAAATCCATCGGAGATTTATCGAGGCGATGTGGAGGCTAATGAACACGTGGATCTGCTGAAGACAAAGGTACTCGAGCGTAGTACAGCTGCGGAGCAGGTGCTCCATAGCCTTCTTCGAGACGCCAACGTGGAAGAGGTCGAGCTGCTTGAGTTGAGGGAGAAGAAGGGCGGGCACGGCATTAATCTGGGGAAAATAGCAGGAGCTGAAGCTGGCGCGGCGCAGCGTTGGCGTGAGGCGGAGCGCAGACGGCGGCAGAGAGCGACATCGTCCAGCTTCAAACCTGAGCTCCTCGAGCTGATCTAGGGCGGGGGATAAGAACCACTCGTTGAACTTGGCTTGGACCTTGCAGTTGGTACTGAACATGCAGATGTCAAGGCGTCTGGCTGGCCCAGGGTGTGATGAAAGGATCTTGGAGACTGCGGCCATGCGTTTGCAATCCCGTCGCAGAGGCAGCTGTCGACGGTGTGGTTGAGGGGGACGCGGCGCCAAAGGGGGCGCCACTGCCGGGAGAGCAGGGTGGTTCGCACGACAGATTTGGTGGGGAGAAGGCCAATGATGACGAGCAGCATGTCGTCGGGGAGGCTGCTGATGAAGTCCAGGCTCGTCGAATGTGGTTTTGGCTCGAGCCGCCTCCACTTGTTGGCTGCCTCGCCGTCCATCTCAGCCGGCGGCGACGCCGGTGTACACGTGTGCTTGGTGTGTATTGTGTGCTGGGTGTGCGCGAGTGCGTCCTTCACGCGGAAGAAGTGTGCCCTCAATTTACTAGCGTGCGGGGTGCTACCGCGAGTGGTTTCAACTTTATTTACTTCACTGCGTGTCAGATGGGCCTCTAGTTTACTTATTTTCACCCACTGCCACATGGGCCATCACACGAAGATAGAGAACACGAGCTGACAAGGCAGCATGTGGACTGGTTGACCGGTCAACTAAACAATATACGGAGCTATACGCTGACACAGTGACCGTATAATCCCTCGGTATAGAGAGATCGAGTGAGAGGGGAGGCCCGTGAGAGATAGTAGAGAGAGAGAGAGAAAGAGCAACTCCCTCCATTCGATAATGTAGTGACAATATTTTTTTTAAAGTCAAACTTTTGAAACTTTGACCAAGTTTATAAAGAAATTACTTATATCTACAATACCAAAGATAAATGATAGTATGAAGTAAGTACATGTTGTGATGAATCTAATGATCGTTCCAGATGTAAATGTTTTTCTCCACATATACCTGGTCAAACTTTTCTGAGGTTTGACTTTTCAAAACATCCATATGTTTATGGATGTGAGAGAGTACCTAACTAGAGAGAGAGAGAGTGTGTGTGTGTGAAATAGAAAGAGTGAGTGAAAAAAGTGTGTGTGCGTGTGTGAAAGAGACATGGACAACACGGGGGGGGGGGGGGGGGGGGGGGGGGGGGGGGGGGGGGGGGGGGGGGGGGGGGGGGGGGGGGGGGGGGGGGGGGGGGGGGGGGGGGGGGGGGGGGGGGGGGGGGGGGGGGGGGGGGGGGGGGGGGGGGGGGGGGGGGGGGGGGGGGGGGGGGGGGGGGGGGGGGGGGGGGGGGGGGGGGGGGGGGGGGGGGGGGGGGGGGGGGGGGGGGGGGGGGGGGGGGGGGGGGGGGGGGGGGGGGGGGGGGGGGGGGGGGGGGGGGGGGGGGGGGGGGGGGGGGGGGGGGGGGGGGGGGGGGGGGGGGGGGGGGGGGGGGGGGGGGGGGGGGGGGGGGGGGGGGGGGGGGGGGGGGGGGGGGGGGGGGGGGGGGGGGGGGGGGGGGGGGGGGGGGGGGGGGGGGGGGGGGGGGGGGGGGGGGGGGGGGGGGGGGGGGGGGGGGGGGGGGGGGGGGGGGGGGGGGGGGGGGGGGGGGGGGGGGGGGGGGGGGGGGGGGGGGGGGGGGGGGGGGGGGGGGGGGGGGGGGGGGGGGGGGGGGGGGGGGGGGGGGGGGGGGGGGGGGGGGGGGGGGGGGGGGGGGGGGGGGGGGGGGGGGGGGGGGGGGGGGGGGGGGGGGGGGGGGGGGGGGGGGGGGGGGGGGGGGGGGGGGGGGGGGGGGGGGGGGGGGGGGGGGGGGGGGGGGGGGGGGGGGGGGGGGGGGGGGGGGGGGGGGGGGGGGGGGGGGGGGGGGGGGGGGGGGGGGGGGGGGGGGGGGGGGGGGGGGGGGGGGGGGGGGGGGGGGGGGGGGGGGGGGGGGGGGGGGGGGGGGGGGGGGGGGGGGGGGGGGGGGGGGGGGGGGGGGGGGGGGGGGGGGGGGGGGGGGGGGGGGGGGGGGGGGGGGGGGGGGGGGGGGGGGGGGGGGGGGGGGGGGGGGGGGGGGGGGGGGGGGGGGGGGGGGGGGGGGGGGGGGGGGGGGGGGGGGGGGGGGGGGGGGGGGGGGGGGGGGGGGGGGGGGGGGGGGGGGGGGGGGGGGGGGGGGGGGGGGGGGGGGGGGGGGGGGGGGGGGGGGGGGGGGGGGGGGGGGGGGGGGGGGGGGGGGGGGGGGGGGGGGGGGGGGGGGGGGGGGGGGGGGGGGGGGGGGGGGGGGGGGGGGGGGGGGGGGGGGGGGGGGGGGGGGGGGGGGGGGGGGGGGGGGGGGGGGGGGGGGGGGGGGGGGGGGGGGGGGGGGGGGGGGGGGGGGGGGGGGGGGGGGGGGGGGGGGGGGGGGGGGGGGGGGGGGGGGGGGGGGGGGGGGGGGGGGGGGGGGGGGGGGGGGGGGGGGGGGGGGGGGGGGGGGGGGGGGGGGGGGGGGGGGGGGGGGGGGGGGGGGGGGGGGGGGGGGGGGGGGGGGGGGGGGGGGGGGGGGGGGGGGGGGGGGGGGGGGGGGGGGGGGGGGGGGGGGGGGGGGGGGGGGGGGGGGGGGGGGGGGGGGGGGGGGGGGGGGGGGGGGGGGGGGGGGGGGGGGGGGGGGGGGGGGGGGGGGGGGGGGGGGGGGGGGGGGGGGGGGGGGGGGGGGGGGGGGGGGGGGGGGGGGGGGGGGGGGGGGGGGGGGGGGGGGGGGGGGGGGGGGGGGGGGGGGGGGGGGGGGGGGGGGGGGGGGGGGGGGGGGGGGGGGGGGGGGGGGGGGGGGGGGGGGGGGGGGGGGGGGGGGGGGGGGGGGGGGGGGGGGGGGGGGGGGGGGGGGGGGGGGGGGGGGGGGGGGGGGGGGGGGGGGGGGGGGGGGGGGGGGGGGGGGGGGGGGGGGGGGGGGGGGGGGGGGGGGGGGGGGGGGGGGGGGGGGGGGGGGGGGGGGGGGGGGGGGGGGGGGGGGGGGGGGGGGGGGGGGGGGGGGGGGGGGGGGGGGGGGGGGGGGGGGGGGGGGGGGGGGGGGGGGGGGGGGGGGGGGGGGGGGGGGGGGGGGGGGGGGGGGGGGGGGGGGGGGGGGGGGGGGGGGGGGGGGGGGGGGGGGGGGGGGGGGGGGGGGGGGGGGGGGGGGGGGGGGGGGGGGGGGGGGGGGGGGGGGGGGGGGGGGGGGGGGGGGGGGGGGGGGGGGGGGGGGGGGGGGGGGGGGGGGGGGGGGGGGGGGGGGGGGGGGGGGGGGGGGGGGGGGGGGGGGGGGGGGGGGGGGGGGGGGGGGGGGGGGGGGGGGGGGGGGGGGGGGGGGGGGGGGGGGGGGGGGGGGGGGGGGGGGGGGGGGGGGGGGGGGGGGGGGGGGGGGGGGGGGGGGGGGGGGGGGGGGGGGGGGGGGGGGGGGGGGGGGGGGGGGGGGGGGGGGGGGGGGGGGGGGGGGGGGGGGGGGGGGGGGGGGGGGGGGGGGGGGGGGGGGGGGGGGGGGGGGGGGGGGGGGGGGGCCCCCCCCCCCCCCCGCACACACACACATTTCAGAAAAATGCGTCCGTAAGACATGGTTCCCCCTCCCAATTCCCCATTCATACATCATGGGCGCCAAATTACCTTCTCCCCGAAAGCTCCCTTCTCCCCAGTCGCGAAACCTCAGCCCCTCCTCCATGGAGCCCCCCACTGCACCAAATTCATCGCCGCCCTCCTCCCCAATGCCGGAGACGCTATCCGTTTGCCGTCGTGTACTGGGCCGTGTGCCTGTTACTCCGTGCTGCCGGAGCTGCCTTAACGACAGCCGCGTGAACCGTACCGGAGCCGATTCACCCCCGCCGTTGTGCATGGCGCTGGAGCGGCTCCAACTTCGGATGCGACCAGGGCCCCCGCGTTGCTTCCCCGTAGCCGTCGACCATCGTGACATCTCTGCTTTCCTGCCGCCGGTAGCCACCGCAATCACGCCGGCCTCATCGACTCGGCCACTGGAGCTGCCTACTTCACCGGGCCGCAAGATAGGTCGTACACTCATCTTAAATCACTTTATTTAGGCGTCAGTTGTCTGAATTTTTATTCTGGGCCAATCGATTCCCAATGGGAAGCAGCACCCCTCAAGGCGGCGGAGCTCCTAGGCTGCTGGTTGGCTGGTGTCTAACGTAAGGGTGCGGGGGCGCAAGTTCGTTGCGGAAGCAGCGCTTAGGTGGCTATCTTAGAGTTGCCTGGGTTGTAGGTACTGCCGCCGCCGGATCTGGATGACGGCAAGTCTTTGTGGATTAGCCGGGGGCGGCGCAACCACGGCAGTGCGGTGGGGCGGGGAGCGGGGTTTTGGTCGGAGCTCTCAAAGCCAGGGACGACGGAGGCAGCCTGCTCTGCCAGTGGTCGCTGGCTCTTCTGGGAAGATTCTGAACAGTGTCAGCCAGGAGGCACAAGACGGCCAACAAGCCACCCGGTGTAGATCGGATAGTACCAAAATAAAATAAAATCATGTGACCCCAATTTAGTTTTCAGTCAACAGACGTGTGACCACTCTCGTACCTTACTGTTGATCTCTTAGGG
Organism: Thinopyrum obtusiflorum; assembly: GCA_036873465.1. Lineage (NCBI taxonomy): Eukaryota > Viridiplantae > Streptophyta > Magnoliopsida > Poales > Poaceae > Thinopyrum > Thinopyrum obtusiflorum. The sequence goes on from JAAAWM010009844.1 coordinate 13,020, forward strand.
TATTTCTTCAGATCAGAGATATGTGTCGTTCTTAACATTTTGCGTTTTCTACATCTTCAGCCACACCGTCTTCCTTCTCACCACAGCTGCTCCAACAAGGGAAGCATACACCAGAAGGGAGCTATAGTCCCCACTCAATAGTTCCCTGCATTGAATGTGCGTGCCTGACATGGACAGCCACAACAACTGCATGGCCATCGACAAGTCAGCACATAATGCTCACTCCTATAGATGGCGGCCAGATAGGTTGTACCCTCACCTTACTTGTGTGCAACATTTATGGCTTTGTTATTCATCTAAGCATGGAAAATAGATTATCACATTTCACTGTATATACATGCTGATCTCTTAAGAGTCTTGTTCCGGAGTTAACGCTGTTCCATAGTTCAGATAAGAGACTTGTTCTTTAGGTAACGTTGTTCCATAGTTATCATCCATCAGCCAATGTTATCCCACAGGCTGGTGATTATACCACTTCTAGTATTACCTATGTTGTACTTTAATACTTTTGTGTGCCATCTAGTTAATCTCGAGTACAAACGATACATATTCTGTAGCTTTCATCTGTGTTCTCCCTTTAGTTTTTGAGACCTGTTGCTGCTAGTTAAGCCCAGTCCTACTATTTATGTCGTCTCCTACAGCCACTCATTACATAAATCTAACTACTAGTTGTCTTCCATGCATGTCAAATATAATTGCACACACTGATATATCCACAAGAACCTCACGGAGCAATGTAACGGCCAACAAACTTGACGTCAATGATACCCAATATGATGGAACATGTAAAGGCAGTTCTTCAGAAGACTTGCAGAAAGATGCTGAATCCTATTCAGCCCACAAGGTCCTTGCTCTAACTTGGCCCGTGATATGGGTACAGCATGCATATAATGTCCTGGAGTGCATCTACTCTGTTGCAATGCCATGTGCTTAGCTTGCTGATCATGCATGTAAATATGTCATGCCTTCCTATTTTTCAGTACCTATTCCATTCATGATAACATGTTTTCAAATTCAAGTAATGTCATTCTACTCTGTCGCAATGCCATCTACTTAGTTTGGACATCATGCTTCTAAATATCTTATGCATTGTTATTCATCAGTATGTACTTCATCTGTCTACCATACCATGTTTTTTTACATTGAAGTGCTGTTCTAGTGGTCTGTTGCAATGCCATCTTAGTTTCCCAATCATACACGCATATGTTGCCTTAATGTTTTTCTGTATGTATTCCGCTATCATACAGTTTTACATTCAACTAGTGTTTTTTTACTCTGTTGTCCTGTCGTATCCCTAGCTCTTACATCATACTCCCTCCGTCCGGATTACATGTCGCAGAAATGGATAAAAATGGATGTATCTAGAACTGAAATACGCCTAGACACATCCATTTATTTCTGGATGGAGGGAATACATGTCAATGTGTCATGCCTTTCTATTCTTCAGTACCTATTCCATCTCTCTGCCGTAGCATGTTTTATAACTGAAGCACCATTCTTCTATATAAGGCATGCAAGGGGAAGACGGCTATGTTAGAATCTGAAGGGTTACAAACAAGGTCTTTGCAAAAGATCGAAATGCCAGGAGATAGTAAACCAACTCCAGTGTTCATAGATACTTCTCCAGCACAGAGAAACCCAACTCCTATTGATAATAAGCAGATACAAGTGGCCAAAGAACTTGTCCACTCCAGTCCAGCAAAAATATGTCAACTCCATTCTAAAAAGCGTGTGCGTATCCTCACATCAAGAAATTTTATAGCATTCAGATCATATTTTCTACATGTTTCTTACCCATCTCTCTTTTAGAAAATAAGCTTAAAGGATAGAAGACTTTCTAAACTAGGATCGTGTTCGAGGAAAGTATCTTGCGGGAATTCTCTGTGCTCCAATGCTGATGTAAGTACCTGTTGTATATCACTAAATTTTTACATCAGCATGTATTTTGTTAATCGGCGTCAATCCAACCTTTATCTGATCTAAATTTACTTGTAGCAAAATGTATAATTAAAGGCGACAATGTTGATTTTTGTAAGGAAAACTGTCTGGTAGTTTTGCATACTGAGCTGCATGAGTGTACTATCTCATATCATGCACATTACTAAATTGTAGTGCTGTTCTGGTTGCCCAATCATTCATTGTGTCAATGTTGCTTTCCTATTACCTTACCTGGCTGATGATAGCTGTGCCATATTGTGTTAATTTGGTGTAGGCTGGTGTGGTCTGGTTGCCCAAACATTCATTGTGTCAATGTTGCTTTCCTATTATCTGACCTGGCCAATGATAGCAATGCTAGTGTGTTAATTTGGTGCAGGCTGCTGAAGATAAGAAGACAAACTCTAAAAATAGCAAGGCAACCCCATTGTTTCTTTCCAATAAATCTAGGCCAGGTAATATGGCAATAACTCTTGATTAATCTGTTCGGTTCCCCTCCTAATTTATATTATGATGTAGTGGTCGAGACACTCTCCACTATCAATAATACAAGCCAGCCAAAATCGCCATCTGAATCTATTGAGTTTCCTCTGTCTCGAATCCAACGGAAAAAATGTATGTTTGTGAATGAATTACTGGCTGAAGCAATCATGGAAATCATGGAGGAATCAGAGGTGCACATTCTTGTGCAACAACAACTGATCAATGTTTTCAGAGACAGTGTAGCAAAGAAGGAAGAACTTGCTCACATGCTTATGGGCATCATCCGCGCTGAGGTTGCAGATTGTGAGGTTGTAGATCGTTAAGTTCTGCTCATTTATTTGCACTGGCATTAATTTTTGATTGCCCAGCGGATGTAATTTCCTGTAATATATGTTGGATGTGCAACATTTTTCCTTGTATGCCGTACGTTTGCTTAGCGCGCCTCGCATTCCAGCTAACTGGTCGCTAGGAAGGCAAAAAAGTAGTGAAATTATTAGTTAGCACGAACAGTCGTGGGCCCTATATGAAGGAAGCAGCCCACTGCCCTTAATGGGCTTCCCTAATGGGCTCGCATGGGCCAAAATTCTCATAGGCCTTTGATTGATCGGTTTTTGTCGTGTCCATAATTGCTCGTCGTAATGGGCTCAAATTATAGCTGGGCCGAAATCGACGTTATCTAATTGGGCCTACAGACATGTTTGAACTTTAGCGGGCCCATTAAGGTAAATGGGCTGTAACCAGGCCGAAAGCACTATTGGGCCACTATAATTGAAACGAGCCAACAGTTAATGCTCGGCCCTGTTACCTCCCGGGTCGTTAACAGGCCGACATCGAAGCGGGCAATAAGCGGTCCCATTCGACTACACGGGCCATTAACAGGACGATACTAAGGTCAGGCTATATATGGCCCAACTGTATTCTGGGCCTTTAGCAGGCTGAAAGAGACAGCGGGCTCGTACTGGACCATGAAGAGCATGGGCCGCTAAGAGGCCGAAAGTCAGGTTGGAGTTTATATGGCCCAACTGTGTTGTGGGCCTTTAGCAGGCCGAAAGAGAAACTGGGCTGGTATTGGTCATGAAGAGCATGGGCCGTTAAGAGGCCAAAACTCAGGTCCGACTGCAAATGGCCCAACTCATTTATGGGCCATTAATGGGCTGAAAGACACACCGGGCTGGAAATTGGCCCAACACTTAAATGGGTTGCTAAAAGGCCGAAAGACGTACATCCTAAAAATTGGCCCATCCCTTGAATGGGCCGTTAACAGGCCGAAACCACATGGGGCTGATATTGAGCCCAAATATATAGCGGGTTGTTAACGGGCTCGAACTGACGATGGGCTGCAATGGTGTCAAATAGTTAACGGGTCGTTGACGGGCCGAATTGGCACATCTCGTATGGGTTGTGAGCTTAAATGGACCAGACACAAGAAGGCCCTATATGGGTCGGCCTGCTAAGTTTGACTGGGCCGGCCTCTTTCACCTAAATGGGCCACTGTTGGGCCTTGCCACGTGCCAACGTATCATAGGCGCCTCCCGTACTATGAGTGGTGACATCTATCCCAACGCTGAGCCGACACGTGGATCCTCCGGCGAATGAGAATTTTACACATGGAAAATCCCCATTGGTCGGGGCTGTTAACGGGTTATCGGATCCAAACCGGAACGTGATAGCTTAACGGCGACCCGTTACGGTGGATGCCGCATGTCGGTTACCCTTGACGAAAACACTTCGATGACGCGCCATTTATCGTCATGGAAGTGGACACTTCCGTGATGATAATTTTGGTATTGTCATGGAACACTTCTACGACAGCACAGGTATGACTATCTTGATTCTGTCATAAAATCATCATGGATGTATATGCATGACAGAAAACGTGACCTACTGTGACAAACACGTATCATCACGGAAGTGGTTTTTTTTTTGTAGTGCCGGTTTCCATCCACGCTCCTAGCCCATCGGACAGGGTTCAGTAGCAACTGTGGGAGGGACTGGCAAGATGTCTTGCCGGGGAACTTTGTTTACTTGGAAGTATTGAGGAATCATTCCTTAGCATGGACATGATACATGCACAAGTACCCAGCAAGCACTCTTTTTTCATTAATACGCAGAGAAACAAGTAGAAATCATACAGGATACAAGCATGGGTAGAGGATTACATGATTTGAGCTAAAACTTGGCTAGTGTCTACATCTTTTAAATTGGAAAATGATAAGTGCCCCGTAATGCCTTTCTTGTCCCTCTCCTCCTAGGAGTTGCATCAAGAAGGAAAGAGGGCAAAAGGAGCGCCTGGGCAGAAGCCCAGCCTGACCCGTCAGCACCCGCGGGACGCAGCCTGACAAGATCGGGAGGGCGCCTCCCCAGCAAGGAAGAAGAGGCCGAGGACGGGGAGAGCCGCTAGGCGATGCCCTGGTCACCCCCGCTAGGACCAGAGGAACGCGGCAGGAGGGACACCGGCAGGGAAGATGAAGCCGGAATCCACGAGGAAGCTTGTCGGGGTCCATCTGGTGGTAGCGGAGTCGACCAGGCCAAGCACCCCCGGCATATCGCTCTGTCGGGGGTCCGGCTGCAGATGATGGTGCTGTCGGCGTCTAGCTAACGGTGACGGTGCACCCGACGCTCAGCTAGAGCCTGAGTCACCGGGCTCGGCATCGTTGTCTTCGCTGTCAATGTCCTCTTCGTCGCTGTCGCTCGAGGAGGAGCTTTCGTCGTCGGTCGAGCTCTCCGCGCAGCACCCTAAGCGAGCACCGGAACGCCCGAAGACCTTGATGCAGAGCAGATCAACCTCCATTAACTTAAAATGAAGGACATGCCCCTCCGCCAAGCTATGGGCATGTGCAAAGGTTTTCCAGCCGCACCGGAGAAGCATGACATGAGTTGCAGGGAACTCAATGTCCACCTGCATGCTGCCATTACAGCAACCTCTCATGTGCAACTTTAACCCGTGCGGCTGTTCAACCTCCGTCACCCTTGCAAAAGGAGTAGGAAGTTGAAGACGAATGCGCGGGGGCTCGCGCAGCCTAACGAGGAACTCCAGCACCGTATCTCCGACATGGCCCTCCAATAGAGTCGAAGTGGCTGCGGGAGGAGTGGCCGGGGCACTGCCGCATCCTCCCCGGCCCCAAGTGCCGCGCCGGCCACGACCACGTCCTACGGCCCCGCCTTGTGCACTGGATCATGCCCCTACGTCCCTAGCAGGGGCAGGGATATGGTGCCGAGAGGAAGCCCTTGTCGCCGCCGCCGGAGCTCGACCACGCCCTCTTCCCCTCACCATGGTGGAAGAAGGATACAAGAAGAAGAAGGAGAGGATGCATGGGTGAGCCCTTCCCTTCACCTCCGCGCCCCCTTTCATAGTGGAGCGTGGCAGGGGGCTAGCTCCTCACCACCCTGGGGGCAACCGCCCCACTTCGCCAATCCAGTTCATCTACATCACTGACGGCGTCCAGATTCGCCGACCGCCCTCACGTGCCAATCCGTGGCACCTTGCTTTCTACCCTGGCACTCATTCCTGCACCCTACGCGTCCGCCACCTACCCTGCACAATGCATGCAGCGTACATGGCGGAAACAGCAGGCGTGGTAGGAGAGTAAAATGGCAGTTACCTCCTCCCCCGGGGTCGGGCGCGGGAACTTCAATTGACTTCCCATGAACATGGGCATCCCCTGGCCCTTTACGTGGGTAGACCCACGACATTTGACAACGCATGACTCGCGGGGAAACCGGGAATTGATTAAATTCCAGGTTAATGAAGAAGCAAAGAAGATCTCAAGAAAAACATGCATCCCGCCGCGGCATGGTCAAGGTGCCCGCCTGTGCATTGTTAGGGCCTACCCCAACGATGCCCGGCAGCATGCATGGGCCAGGCCCGGGGGCTCCTGTCGGTGCAAAAAACATCCGCATTTGTTGACTGAACTCATACACAGGCGTGCTGACGATCATACATCCAGCACCAGCGTGTAACACAAAATCAAGCCAGAAAAGCCGCTCTTCGTGAGATCAACGAGAGCATTAAGAAGAACAAGATAGTAGAGGGTCTGGTCAGGTCGAGGCCGCACCTGGGGACAAGCCCAGACTCGCCCCAGCAGGCTTGCCGGGGCCGCCAAGATCAAATCTCGCCGGGCTCCTTGCCGGTAGGTTCCCTCCAAGGCGCCACCGCTTCACCTCATCGCACCCAGGTCACCCATCTATGCGGTGTCAAGGTGCTAAGGAACTAGGTGGATCCTATCGGGCACGTGGCAACGTCAAGGAGAAGAGATCAGATTTATTGACACCCGTCCAGGAGGAGTGTCAAGCTGATAAGAAGAGGCAGATAAGCGGCGCAGCAGGCTTGCCGGGATTCGCCCTTGGCACAACACCTAGCAGTGCATTTAATGCATTTTGTCCTAACTGCCAGAGTTAGGTATGATAGCACTGTTAGCTATATAATCACACCCAAATGACTGTTTTGCCACTGTGGTCGCCCTTTTAACCTATAAAAGGAGGCCCGAGACAACCTAGCAAAGGGTTCGAACACTTCGACCCCCAACATTTGTAAGCTCACATCGCTCTTCCCAAGGTACCCTTGCCGGGCCAGAGCGCGTCGAGCCTTCGTCCACCTCCAGATCAATCCACAAAAGCAGGAGTAGGGTTTTATGCTGCAAAGCAGCCTGAACCTGGGTAAAAAGCGAGCTGTCCATCGCCATGCCGTCTCCTATTGCTTCTGCTCTTTGTGCAACGCGGCTGTCCCCATGCCAAACCACAAAGGGGCATCCTTGCCCCATAGGTGATCGTGCTTCCATGCCGACACAAGGTAATTTGGGCTTTTTGTTAGATCAACATTAATGCATATGAGAGCCACTCAATATTTTCATCGTGGTCTTCTCCTTAGTACGACTCAACAAAAGAAAAGAATTTCAGAGACACACTGAAATATTTTTGGAGTTTTTAGTTTTTCTTGAAGAAAGCAAATTAAAGAAGGAAAAACAAAAACGAGAAAAACTATTTACATGGGAAAGCTTCCAACAAGCAAAAGAAGAATCGAGAAATCTTTTTGGGTTTTCTTTTAATACTACAACTAATTTAAACTAGAAAGAAAAACCGAAAAGAAGTGAGAAATGTTTTTGGATTTTTCCAAAAAAAATCAAACACACAAGAAGAAAGCGAGAAAATAAAACTAGCATGGATAATACAATGAAAAAGTGTGAACACCGACAACTGAGATATGTGAATATGAATGTAATGTCGGTAGGCATACGTACTCCCCCAAGCTTAGGCTTTTGGCCTAGCTTGGTAATCACCACCCGTAGTAGCCATGCGGCCCAATGTCAAAGTGCTGAGGCGGAGGAACCTGAGCATCCCACTCCTAGGCCTCCTCCTCTGCCGTTGTCTGTGCGTTCCGGTAGGCGATAATGTCCGCTGGCATGACCCTGTATCCGTTCCTGGCAATAGAATCAAACAAAGCAGGTGCAGGCAATGGGATAATATCACAGGTATCCTCACTGAAAACCAAGTTATAGCGAAGAGGGTCAAGCACCTCAGTGTTATCAAGAAATTGGTGGCCCACCATTGAACGGTGTTCCAAATAAACTCTAGGCAACAAATAATCATGTTGGCGTAGTGGAATGTTAAAGAGTCTCACCAAGCAAGTTGCATAAATAACACCATGAATTTTACCCTTAGTTCTATTAGTGTGCAAGCGTCGTGCAACAATAGCCCCTAGGCTATAGGTGTGATCATCATGAAGCGCACGACGTAAAATGGCAAGGTCAGGTGCACTGAGTATACTGCCCTTCTCTCTAGTAGTCAAGCACTTGGCTATGAATAGAGCAAAATAATGTACGAAAGGAAACTGCAAGCTAGTGGCGGTGGCTTTCGACACACCCCTCTCCTCACCCACTGTTAGGGTGCGGAGGTAACCCTCAAAATCTGCTGGTTTAGGTTCTCTTAACTCCCCATCAGAGGGAATCAAGCATATCTCACAAAATTCAGTAAGCGGTATTTGACAAGTTTCAACATACAAATTAAACCGCACCTCAGGAGGATTGTTCCTATTTAAGAAATGGAAATTTTGCACAAAGGAATTTGTAAGGACATGGTGTTGGTCACACTCATCTATGAGGAAGTCGGTAAGCCCAGCATTTGCAATGAATTGCGTGAACTCTTTGCAGAATCTGGCTTCTTCAATGAATGCAACATGTGGCCACTCACACGGCCGAACCTTCGTCCGTCGTGGAGTGTTGATATCACCATAAGATGATTCACCGGTGACTCCCTTGGTATTCTTCTTAGATGAACTCCTTTGAAAGAAGTCCATTTTCCTAAGAAAAAATTTCTGAAAATTTTTGGGACACAAAATGATGTCAATAAAACTTAACCAAATTGATAGCAACTACTCATATGGATGTCTAGAGGCTATACCAAGCATTCAAACTACTTGGAACTCAAAGAATTCAACATGCAAGCTCATTTACAGCAGCACCAAGAGTAGCTAATTACTCGAAATATAAACCACTAGAACAAAAACTAATTAGAGCGATGGAGGAGTCACATACCAAGTAGCAATCCCCCAAAACAGTTTCAAAAACGAAGCTTCGAGCAAAGAGATCGAAATATGCGGGTTTGAGAGCAAGAACACGAGAGAGAGAGCAATGGTGATTTTTTTTCTGGAGGTAAGTGATGAAGTGGAACGAAGGGATAAGTGAGGGCGGCCACGTGGGGCCCACTACCCACCAGGGCGCGCCTGGGGTAGCTGGCGCGCCCTTGTGCCTTGTGGGCACCAGGGGCACCCCCCCCTCTGGTGTTATTTGCATCAAAAATTCGGAAATATTCAGAAAAAAATGTGTTAAAATTTCAGGGCATTCTGAGCACTTTTATTTTTGGGTCATTTTTTATTGCATGGAAAATTTAGAAAACAGGATAAACAGGGCATTTTATTGTATTTAACCAAAAATAACAGAAACTAAAAAGTGGGTACAGAAGGTTGTGCTTACTAAAGTCATCGACCTCATGCCTCTCAAAAATAATCCATTAATAAGGCTAATCAAGTCTTATTAACAACCACTTTTGATTAGCATGAACCCGAAGAACTGTCGTAAAACACTAAGTTACCTCAACGGGGATATGCATATCCCCAACAATAAGTATTTCATATTTCTTTTTGGTAGTAGGAAGAGGGAGTTGAAAACTTCCAATAGTAATTGTAGGAGATTTTTCAATAACATTAACCCATTCACTTGAAATTGTTTCTTCGGAAAGTGCACCGTATGCTCACTACCATTGCTATGAAAAGTGACTTTGCTTTTATTGCAATCAATAACAACCCCTGCAGTATTCAAAAAGGGTCTACCAAGGATAATAGACATGTTGTCGTCCTCGGGCATATCAAGTATAACAAAGTCTGTTAAGATAGTAACATTTGCAACAACAACTGGCACATCCTCACAAACACCGATAGGTATGGCAATCGATTTGTCAGCCACTTGCAATGATATTTCAGTGGGTGTGAGTTTATTCAAATCAAGTCTTTTATATAGAGAGAAAGGCATAACACTAACACCAGCTCCCAAATCACACAAAGCAGTTTTAACATAGTTTCTTTTGATGGATCATGGTATAGTTGGTATTCCAGGATCTCGTAGTTTTTAGGTACTCCATCCTTAAAAGAATAATTAGCAAGCATGGCGGAGATTTCAGCTTTAGATATTTTTCTTTTATTAGTGATAATGTCTTTCATATACTTAGCATAAGGGGCCATCTTTAAAATATCAGTCAAACGAGTACGCAAAAAGACTGGCCTAAGCATTTCAGCAAAGCATTCAAATTCTCCATCATCCTTTTTCTTAGATGGTTTAGGTGGAAAGGGCATGGGTTTCTGAACCCATGGTTCTCTTTCTTTGCCATGTTTTCTAGCAACAAAGTCTCTTTTATCATAACGTTTATTTTTAGGTTGTGGGTTATCAAGATCAACAGCTGGTTCTATTTCAACATCATTATCTGGTTGAGTGTCTTCATGAACATCATCATTATCATTTTCATTATCACTAGGTGAATGTTCATTACCAGATTGTGTTTCAGCATTAGAAATAGAGACATCATTAGTATCCTCAGAAGGTTTCTCTATCTCATGTTCACTAGAAGTATGCAAAGTCCTATCATTTTTCTTTTTCTTTTTCTCTTTAGATGGACTAGGTGCATCAGTATTAATTCCTTGAGAGTGTTGTTCAATTCTTTTAGGATGACCTTCAGGATAAAGTGGCTTCTGAGTCATTTTACCTCCTCTAGTTGCTACTCTAACAGCATAATCATTCATATTATTGTTCATTTCATTGAGCAGCTCACTTTGAGATTTAGCAACTTGTTCTAACTGAGTTCGAACCATAGAGGCATGTTTTCCTACACCTCTTACATCATTGGTAATTCTAAATAACAAGTCACTCAAGCAATCAATCATATCAGAATTTTGTTTCAATTGTTTCATAACATTTGCATTGAAGTGGTCTTGTTTTCTAATGTAGTTATCAAATTCATGCAATCATTGACTAGGATGTTTATTGTAAGGGATGTCACCTTCATCAAACTTTAATAAAGAATTTACCTCTACCACCTGTGGTGGTGGTGGTGGTGGTGTGTCAAGACCATGTATTTCTTCAATAGGTGGTAAACTCTTAACATCCTCAGCTGTAATACCTTTTTCCTTCATACACTTCCTTGCCTCTTGTATATCTTCAGGACTGAGAAATAATATACCCCTCTTCTTTGGAGTGGGTTTAGGAGGTGGTTCAGGAAGTGTCCATTCATCATAATTCTTCAATATATTATTCAATAATTCCTCAGCTTGTTCAACAGTTCGTTCTCTGAAAACACAACTAGCACAACTATCTAGGAAGTCCCTAGAACCATCAATTAGTCCATTATAGAAGATATCAAGTATTTCATTTTTCTTAAGAGGATGATCAGGCAAAGCATTAAGTAATTGGAGAAGCCTCCCCCAAGCTTGTGGGAGACTCTCTTCTTCAATTTGCACAACGTTAAATATTTCCAGTACGACAGCTTGTTTCTTATGAGCAGGAAAATATTTTTCAGAGAAGTAATAAATCATATCCTGGGGACTACACACACAACCAGGAGCAAGAATATTGTACCATATCTTAGCATCACCCTTTAGAGAGAACCGAAATAACTTGAGAATATAGTAGTAACGAATTTTCCCATCATGAGCAAATAGGGTGGCTATATCATTTAATTTAGTGAGATGTGCCACAACAGTTTTAGTTTCATAACCATGGAAAGGATCAGATTCAACCAGAGTAATTAACTCTAGGTCAGCAGAGAATTCATAATCCTTATCAGTAATAAAAATAGGTGAAGTAGCAAACTTAGGATCATATTGCATTCTAGCATTTAAGGATTTTTCTTTCAACTTGACTAATAATTTGTTAAGATCATCTCTATCCTTACAAGCAAGAAAATCTCTAGCAACCTCTCCATCCATAACATAACCCTCAGGTATCTCAGGCAATTCATATCTAGGAGAGCTAGGTCTAATAGGTGTTTCATAATTCTCAATTTCAAAGACATCCTCAGTTTCAGTAATTTCATCAGTTTCAGTAATTTCCTTTTCTTTAGCTTTAGCAATCTGTTCATCAAGAAATTCACCTAGTGGCACATTATCAAGCAAAGTACTAGCATCATCAATAGCATCATTCCTAGCATCATACATAGTAGAAGTGGCATCATCAATTACTTGCGACATATCAGGATTAATAGCACGTGGTGGTGTTGCAAGCTTACTCAAAACAGAAGGTGAATCAAGTGCAGAGCTAGATGGCAGCTCCTTACCTCCCCTCATCTTAGAGGGAGCGATCTTGGTTATAGGATCTTTCAGATTCATCATAGTGATAAATTGATATAAATCCCAAGTGACTCAACAAATATAGCTACACTCCCCGGCAACAGTGCGAGAAAAAGCTCTTGATAACACACAAGTATAGGGGATCGCAACAGTTTTCGAGGGTAGAGTATTCAACCCAAATTTATTGATTCGACACAAGGGGAGCCAAAGAATATTTGTAAGTACTAGCAGTTGAGTTGTCAATTCAACCACACCTGGAGATTTAATATCTGCAGCAAAGTGATTAGTAGCACAGTAGTATGATAGTTTTGATAGCAGTGATAACAGTAACAATAACGGTAACAATGATAGCTATAATTTTGTAGCAGTTGTAACAGTAGCAGCAATAGTAGTAACTTAGCAAGAACAATATGTGAAAAACTTGTAGGAACTGGATTGATGATTTTGTTGGATGATATTCATCATATAACAGTCATAACCTAGGGCGACACAGAACTAGCTCTAGTTCATAAATATAATGTAGGCATGTATTCCGTAAATAGTCATACGTGCTTATGGAAAAGAACTTGCATGACATCTTTTGTCCTACCCTCCCGTGGTAGCGGGGTCCATAAGGAAACTAAGGGATATTAAGGCCTCCTTTTAATAGAGAACCGGAACAAAGCATTAACACATAGTGAATACATGAACTCCTCAAACTACGGTAATCACCGGAAAGAATCCCAATTATTGTCACCTAGGGGTATGCGGATCATAACACATAGCAGGTGCATATAACTTGCAAGATCGAATCAAGAACATAGATATGATGGTGAATACATAAACGGTTGAGATCTGAAATCATGGCACTCGGGCCCTAGTGACAAGCATTAACTATAGCAAAGTCATAGCAACATCAATCTCAGAACATAGTGGATACTAGGGATCAAGCCCTAACAAAACTAACTCGATTACATGATGAATCCCATCCAACCCCTCAATGTCCAGCAAGCCTACGAAGGAATTACTCAATCCTGGTGGGGAGCATCATGGAATTGGTGATGAAGGAGGGTTGGTGATGACAAAGACCAAAGATTCCCCTCTCCGGAGCCCCGAACAGGCTTCGAATATGGCCTACCAATGAAGAACAGGAGGTGGCGACGGCTCCGTATTGTAAAACGTGATGAAACTTCCTCTCTTACTTTTTTCTCCGAAAATAGGAATTTATAGAGTTGGAATTAGGGTCAGCGAAGCCTCGTGGGCCCCACTACACACCAGGGCAGGCCAGAGAGGGGTGGCGCGCCCTGGTGCCTTGTGGGCAGCTGGGGTCCCCCTCCAGTGCGTCTTGGTTCCAGTAATTTTTATTTATTCCATAATAATTCTCCAAAAAGTTTCGTCCAATTCCGAGAACTTATATTTCTGCACAAAAACAACACCATGGTAGTTCTACTGAAAACATCGTCAGTCCGGGTTAGTTTCATTCAAATCATGCAAATTAGAGTCCAAAATAAGAGCAAAAACATTAGGAAAAGTATATACGACGAAGACGTATCAGCGCGCCACCCCCTCTTGCGTGCCCTGTTGGGTAGTGGGGCCCACGAGGCTCCGCTGACCTTAATTCCACCTCTATAAAATCCTATTTTTGGAGAAAAGAATAGGAGAGGAAGTTTCATCGCGTTTCACAATACGGAGCCGCTGCCACCTCCTATTCTTCATCGGGAGGTCAGATCTGGAGCCCGTTTGGGGCTCCGGAGAGGGGAATCTTCGGTCTTCTTCATCACCAACCCTCCTTCATCTCCAATTCCGTGATGCTCCCCACTGGGAGTGAGTAATTCCTTCGTAGGCTTGCTGGACGGTGAGGGGTTGGATGGGATTCATCATGTAATCGAGTTACTTTTGATAGGGCTTGATCCCTAGTATCCACTATGTTCTGAGATTAATGTTGCTATGACTTTGTTATGCTTAATGCTTGTCACTAGGGCCCGAGTGCCATGATTTCAGATCTGAACCGTTTATGTTTTCACCATCATATCTATGTTCTTGATCCGATCTTGCAAGTTATACACACCTATTACGTGTTATGATCCGCATACCCCAAGGTGACAATAATTGGGATTCTTTCCGGTGATTACCGTAATTTGAGGAGTTCATGTATTCACTATGTGTTAATGCTTTGTTCTGGTTCTCTAATAAAAGGAGACCTCAATATCCCTTAGTTTCCTTATGGACCCCGCTGCCACGGGAGGGTAGGACAAAAGATATCATGCAAGTTCTTTCCATAAGCACGTATGACTATTTAAGGAATACATGCCTACATTATATTGATGAACTAGAGCTAGTTTTGTGTCGCCCTAGGTTATGACTGTTATATGATGAATATCATCCAACGAAATCACCGAATCCAATGCCTACGAGTTTTCCACATATTCCTCTTGCTAAGTTACTATTGTTGCTGTTACTGTTACAACTGCTATAAAACTATTGCTATCACTGTTACCGTTACTACTATTGTTACCATTGCTACCAAAACTATCATATTACTATGCTACTGATCACTTTGCTACAGATATTTAATCTCTAGGTGTGGTTGAATTGACAACTCAACTGCTAATACTTACAAATATTCTTTGGCTCCCCTTGTGTCGAATCAATAAATTTGGGTTGAATACTCTACCCTCGAAAACTATTGTGATCCCCTATACTTGTGGGTTACAAGACCTTTTTCTGGCACTGTTGCCGGGGAGCATAGCTATATTTGTTGAGTCACTTGGTATTTATATCTATCTATCACTATGAAGAATTTGAAAGATACCAGAACCAAGATCGTTCCCTCTAAGGCGAGGGGAGGTAAGGAACTGTCATCTAGCTCTGCACTTGATTCACCTTCTGTTTTGAATAAATTTGCAACACCTCCACATGCTATTAATCCTGATATGTCGCAGGTAATTGATGATGCTACTTCTGCTATGAATGATGCTTATGATGATACTAGTACCTTGCTTGATAATGTTGTGCCACTAGGTGAATTTCTTGATGAACAACTTGCTAGAGCTAAGGAAATCGAGAATACTGAAACTGATGAAATTACTGAAACTGATGAAGTTTTTGAAACTGAGAATTATGAAACACCTATTAGGCCTAGCTCTCCTAGATATGAATTGCCTGAGATAGCTGAGGGTTATGTTATGGATGGAGAGGTTGCTAGGGATTTTATTGCTTGTAAGAATAGAGATGATCTTAAGAAATTACTAGTCAAGTTGAAAGAAAAATCCTTGAATGCTAGAATGCAATATGATCCTAAGTTTGCTACTTCACCTATCTTTATTACCGATAAGGATTATGAATTCCCTGTCCACCCAGATTTAATTACTCTAGTTGAATCTGATCCTTTCCATGGCTATGAAACTGAAACTATTGTGGCACATCTTACTAAATTAAATGATATAGCCACCCTATTTGCTCATGAGGAAAAAATTCACTACTATTATATCCTTAAGTTATTTCCTTTCTCTTTAAAGGGTGATGCTAAGACTTGGTATAATACTTGCTCCTGATTGTGTGCGTAGTCCCCAGGATATGATTTATTACTTCTCTGAAAAATATTTTCCTGCCCATAAGAAACAAGCTGCCTGTAACACCCCCAGTGGTTAACTACAGTAATCATCCTTTTGATTATGCCATGTCATCATGTTTAACAGTGCATGATCAGCATTAGCATCATATTGCATTCAACTCCTAACTCAAAATCCAAATTTAAATGAAAGTGGAAAATAAAAGTTGTCCAACATAAAAACTAAATTGTTCATTAAATGGCAAATATTCCAGAGACCATTCTAAAATTGTAACCAACAAATAATAAAATAATTAGGTGGCTCTAACATTAATAAAACAGCAGGGATTAATGCATTTTAATTAATATAAAAATTGTGTGAGCTCCTATTGTCTCCAAACCAATTTTTGGTAGTGGTAGGTGATGCCTAGTAATTATTGGAACAATTGCCATGTTCTACAAAAATCGTTTTGAGGCCTAACAATTTACTAAACAGGAGTTATGAAATAAATAAAAAAGAAAAAGAAAGAGAA
>JAAAWM010009845.1:0-29392 GCA_036873465.1 Thinopyrum obtusiflorum
ATTTGTGAGGAGGTTTGAGTATTCATCTGCGCGTAATTCTCCTTCAGTCATGTTTGATCTCTATTACAAATCTTATACCATGGGCTTAGAGGATTTCACTTCTGCTTGCAAACTTCCATCATGGGGTAGTGATAGGGATCCCCCTAAATCTGAATTTAGAAACTTTCTTGCTAGTATAACTATGGGGGAATCTAGAGATATAACGCAAGCTACCATAGGGAGCATTCACTTTCCTGCTATACATTATTTTGGTCTCTTCATCGGTAGATGCATAAATGCTAAGGATGAAGCATGTCACATGTGTGTCCCTGATCTTAGCATTCTTAGGAGTGCTGTGTTAGGAGACCAATCTTGTCATATGGGAGCCATTGTAGCTCGTAGGTTGCATCATAATAGACATAATGGAGATTTCTTTGGAGGAATTTATGCAACCCGCTTAGCTCATTTTCTTGATATAGACATTCGTGAGGGTGATACGGTGTTGCCTCCTGCATATTTAGATTATAACTCTATGGCTTCGCACCAGTTTGTCGAGAGGCCTGAATCACCTCTCTTATATCGTTTAATTTTTGATAGACGACGTGTTTTCCGTATTACTCTCCCCGCTCCTGCCTTTTTTGACTCACAGACAAAAGGTAGATATGTTATTACTAGAGAGGAGGCTGAAGAGTACGAGAGGAGAGCGGAGGCAGCTCGACTCCACACTGCAGCTCAGCAGGCGATAACCACTGCACATCAGTATGATCCCAACTATTCTTTGTCGCAGTACGACCCCAGCTACACCTACGGGTACCCGCTAGGCTATCCCTGGCAATAGACCAACTTAGGCCAAAAGCCTAAGCTTGGGGGAGTACGTATTTCTCACTGACATTACATTTATGCTCACACACACCCATTACTAGATGTCGGTGCTCATACTCTTTCACTGTAATATCCATGCTAGTTTATTTTATTTTTCCTACTTTCTTCTTGTGTGTTTGTTAAACGTTAAGAAAAACAAAAAAATAGTAGTGGTTTACTTTTCTGCTGTAGTAGTAGTAATTAAAAAGAAAACCCAAAAATGTTTCCCGTGGGGGGGGGGGGGGGGGGGGGGGGGGGGGGGGGGGGGGGGGGGGGGGGGGGGGGGGGGGGGGGGGGGGGGGGGGGGGGGGGGGGGGGGGGGGGGGGGGGGGGGGGGGGGGGGGGGGGGGGGGGGGGGGGGGGGGGGGGGGGGGGGGGGGGGGGGGGGGGGGGGGGGGGGGGGGGGGGGGGGGGGGGGGGGGGGGGGGGGGGGGGGGGGGGGGGGGGGGGGGGGGGGGGGGGGGGGGGGGGGGGGGGGGGGGGGGGGGGGGGGGGGGGGGGGGGGGGGGGGGGGGGGGGGGGGGGGGGGGGGGGGGGGGGGGGGGGGGGGGGGGGGGGGGGGGGGGGGGGGGGGGGGGGGGGGGGGGGGGGGGGGGGGGGGGGGGGGGGGGGGGGGGGGGGGGGGGGGGGGGGGGGGGGGGGGGGGGGGGGGGGGGGGGGGGGGGGGGGGGGGGGGGGGGGGGGGGGGGGGGGGGGGGGGGGGGGGGGGGGGGGGGGGGGGGGGGGGGGGGGGGGGGGGGGGGGGGGGGGGGGGGGGGGGGGGGGGGGGGGGGGGGGGGGGGGGGGGGGGGGGGGGGGGGGGGGGGGGGGGGGGGGGGGGGGGGGGGGGGGGGGGGGGGGGGGGGGGGGGGGGGGGGGGGGGGGGGGGGGGGGGGGGGGGGGGGGGGGGGGGGGGGGGGGGGGGGGGGGGGGGGGGGGGGGGGGGGGGGGGGGGGGGGGGGGGGGGGGGGGGGGGGGGGGGGGGGGGGGGGGGGGGGGGGGGGGGGGGGGGGGGGGGGGGGGGGGGGGGGGGGGGGGGGGGGGGGGGGGGGGGGGGGGGGGGGGGGGGGGGGGGGGGGGGGGGGGGGGGGGGGGGGGGGGGGGGGGGGGGGGGGGGGGGGGGGGGGGGGGGGGGGGGGGGGGGGGGGGGGGGGGGGGGGGGGGGGGGGGGGGGGGGGGGGGGGGGGGGGGGGGGGGGGGGGGGGGGGGGGGGGGGGGGGGGGGGGGGGGGGGGGGGGGGGGGGGGGGGGGGGGGGGGGGGGGGGGGGGGGGGGGGGGGGGGGGGGGGGGGGGGGGGGGGGGGGGGGGGGGGGGGGGGGGGGGGGGGGGGGGGGGGGGGGGGGGGGGGGGGGGGGGGGGGGGGGGGGGGGGGGGGGGGGGGGGGGGGGGGGGGGGGGGGGGGGGGGGGGGGGGGGGGGGGGGGGGGGGGGGGGGGGGGGGGGGGGGGGGGGGGGGGGGGGGGGGGGGGGGGGGGGGGGGGGGGGGGGGGGGGGGGGGGGGGGGGGGGGGGGGGGGGGGGGGGGGGGGGGGGGGGGGGGGGGGGGGGGGGGGGGGGGGGGGGGGGGGGGGGGGGGGGGGGGGGGGGGGGGGGGGGGGGGGGGGGGGGGGGGGGGGGGGGGGGGGGGGGGGGGGGGGGGGGGGGGGGGGGGGGGGGGGGGGGGGGGGGGGGGGGGGGGGGGGGGGGGGGGGGGGGGGGGGGGGGGGGGGGGGGGGGGGGGGGGGGGGGGGGGGGGGGGGGGGGGGGGGGGGGGGGGGGGGGGGGGGGGGGGGGGGGGGGGGGGGGGGGGGGGGGGGGGGGGGGGGGGGGGGGGGGGGGGGGGGGGGGGGGGGGGGGGGGGGGGGGGGGGGGGGGGGGGGGGGGGGGGGGGGGGGGGGGGGGGGGGGGGGGGGGGGGGGGGGGGGGGGGGGGGGGGGGGGGGGGGGGGGGGGGGGGGGGGGGGGGGGGGGGGGGGGGGGGGGGGGGGGGGGGGGGGGGGGGGGGGGGGGGGGGGGGGGGGGGGGGGGGGGGGGGGGGGGGGGGGGGGGGGGGGGGGGGGGGGGGGGGGGGGGGGGGGGGGGGGGGGGGGGGGGGGGGGGGGGGGGGGGGGGGGGGGGGGGGGGGGGGGGGGGGGGGGGGGGGGGGGGGGGGGGGACCTTGCTGTTTTTATATTTTCAGATTACAAAAACCTATATCTACCATCCATGTTGCACATGTATCACCCTCTCTTCGCCGAACTCGTCCACCTATACAATTTACCATTGTATTGGGTGTGTTGGGGACACAAGAGACTCTTTGTTATTTGGTTGCAGGGTTGTTTGAGAGAGACCATCTTCATCCTATGCCTCCCACGGATTGATAAACCTTAGGTCATCCACTTGAGGGAAATTTGCTACTCTTCTACAAACCTCTGCATTTGGAGGCCCAACAATGTCTACAAGAAGAAGGTTGCGTAGTAGACATCACCCGCCCCCCTGGGCGCGCCCCCCTGCCTCGTGGGCCCCTGGTGGCCCCCCTCCACTTATTCCTGCACCCCACACACTCCTTCTTCCTCCCAAAAAATCACCAATCAGCTCAAGCACGAGTTCTAGCTCATCTTGACGCCATTTTCGATCTCCTTGCTTAAAGCTCCAATCACAAAACTGCTTTGGGGGATTGTTCTTCGGTATGTGACTCCTCCAATGGTCCAATTAGTTTTTGTTCTAGTGCTTTATTCATTGCAAATTTTTGCTGCTTAGGTGACCCTGTTCTTGAGCTTGCATGTCAAATTTATTTGGTCCCAAGTAGTTCTAATGCATGATATAGTCTCTTGGCACTTGTGGGAGTAGTTGCTATCAATTTTGTTGAGTTTGGTTCACTTTTATTTTGAGTTACTAAAATTTTCAGAAAATTTTCAGAGGAAGAAATATGTTTAGGAAAATGTACCAAGGTGGTTCTTCAAGGAAGCAAGGACCCAGGCCCGCAATACGTGAGCCGGACCATGAGTTACCAAGAGAAGCTCAAGTGCGGCCATGTGAATGGCCGTCAGAAGATTTCATGATCCAAGCAGGAATTAAGGAGGAATTTGACGCATATGTGCGTAATGCTGAACTCGAGGGCTTCATGCTAGATAAGTGCCCTCAATACTACCACCTCACTGATTCCTTTGTGAGAAGATTTAAATTTTCTTCATCACGCAATTCTCACATGGTCCTGTTTGATCTTTATAATAAATCTTATACCATAGGCTTAGAGGATTTTAATACTGCTTGTAAACTCCCGCAATGGGGTAGTGCTAGTGAACCTCGCAAATCTGAGTTTAAATATTTTCTTTCTAGTATCACTGTGGGGGAAGCTAGAGAGATAACACAAGCTACCATAGGGAGCATTCATTTTCCTGCTATACATGGGGGGGGGGGGGGGGGGGGGGGGGGGGGGGGGGGGGGGGGGGGGGGGGGGGGGGGGGGGGGGGGGGGGGGGGGGGGGGGGGGGGGGGGGGGGGGGGGGGGGGGGGGGGGGGGGGGGGGGGGGGGGGGGGGGGGGGGGGGGGGGGGGGGGGGGGGGGGGGGGGGGGGGGGGGGGGGGGGGGGGGGGGGGGGGGGGGGGGGGGGGGGGGGGGGGGGGGGGGGGGGGGGGGAATGATATGGAATTGCCTCCTGCTTATTTAGATTATAATGCTATGGTTCGCCATCAGTTTATTGAGAGGAATGAACAGCCTCTCCAGTACCGACTAATGTTCGACAGGCGCCGCACTGTCCATGTTGCTCTCCCTGCTCCTACTTTCTTTGACTTCCAGGCAAAAGGGAGATATATTATAACCAGGGAGGAGGCGACCAAGTATGAGAGGAGGACGGAGGCAGCTCGCCTCCAAGCTGCAGCTCATGAGGCAATAGCTGCTGCATCTCAGTACGACCCCAGCTACAACTTTGATCCATGGGCATAGATCAACTTAGGCTAAAAGCCTAAGCTTGGGAGAGTACGTATTTCCCACCGACATTACATTCATGTTCACACACTCATGCTAGCTGTCGGTGCTCATACTTTTTCAATGTACTATCCATGCTAGTTGATTTTCCTTTTTATGCTTTCTTCTTGTGTGCTTGAATAACCTTAAGAAAAAAAAATTAGTTGTAGCTTTTAGTTAGTTTACTTTCCATGCTTGTAGTAGTAATAATTAAAAGAAAACCTAAAAAGATTTCTCGTTCTTCTTTTGCTTGTTGGGAGCTTTCCCGTGTAAGTAGTTTTATTTCGTTTCTTTTCTTTGGGGGTCGAGAGGAGAAGACCATAATGAAAATGTTGAAGTGGTTCTTATATGCATTATTGTTGATCTAACAAAGAGCCCATATTACCTTGTCTTCTCCCTTGAATTAAATGCCTGTAGATTCCAGCTTAATTAGTCCAATGCACATGCACTATTATTATTATACACACCGTTCGGTCGTGCAAGTGAAAGGCAATAATGACGATATATGATGTACTGATTGAGATGAGAGAAGCTGGTATGAACTCGACCTCTCTTGTTTTTGTAAATATGATTAGTTCATCATTCCTGATTCGGCCTGTTATGAATGAAACATGTTTGCAATGACAATTAGAGATTATAGTTGCTTATTCCATGCTTAATTAGCTAAGGAGTTTATAATGGTTTACCTTGCATGCCAACATGCTATTAAAATGGTTGTGATGTGGTATGATAGGGTGGTATCCTCCTTTGAATGATTCAAGTGGCTCGACTTGGCACATGTTCATGCATGTAGTTGAAACAAAATCAACATAGCCTCCACGGGGGGGGGGGGGGGGGGGGGGGGGGGGGGGGGGGGGGGGGGGGGGGGGGGGGGGGGGGGGGGGGGGGGGGGGGGGGGGGGGGGGGGGGGGGGGGGGGGGGGGGGGGGGGGGGGGGGGGGGGGGGGGGGGGGGGGGGGGGGGGGGGGGGGGGGGGGGGGGGGGGGGGGGGGGGGGGGGGGGGGGGGGGGGGGGGGGGGGGGGGGGGGGGGGGGGGGGGGGGGGGGGGGGGGGGGGGGGGGGGGGGGGGGGGGGGGGGGGGGGGGGGGGGGGGGGGGGGGGGGGGGGGGGGGGGGGGGGGGGGGGGGGGGGGGGGGGGGGGGGGGGGGGGGGGGGGGGGGGGGGGGGGGGGGGGGGGGGGGGGGGGGGGGGGGGGGGGGGGGGGGGGGGGGGGGGGGGGGGGGGGGGGGGGGGGGGGGGGGGGGGGGGGGGGGGGGGGGGGGGGGGGGGGGGGGGGGGGGGGGGGGGGGGGGGGGGGGGGGGGGGGGGGGGGGGGGGGGGGGGGGGGGGGGGGGGGGGGGGGGGGGGGGGGGGGGGGGGGGGGGGGGGGGGGGGGGGGGGGGGGGGGGGGGGGGGGGGGGGGGGGGGGGGGGGGGGGGGGGGGGGGGGGGGGGGGGGGGGGGGGGGGGGGGGGGGGGGGGGGGGGGGGGGGGGGGGGGGGGGGGGGGGGGGGGGGGGGGGGGGGGGGGGGGGGGGGGGGGGGGGGGGGGGGGGGGGGGGGGGGGGGGGGGGGGGGGGGGGGGGGGGGGGGGGGGGGGGGGGGGGGGGGGGGGGGGGGGGGGGGGGGGGGGGGGGGGGGGGGGGGGGGGGGGGGGGGGGGGGGGGGGGGGGGGGGGGGGGGGGGGGGGGGGGGGGGGGGGGGGGGGGGGGGGGGGGGGGGGGGGGGGGGGGGGGGGGGGGGGGGGGGGGGGGGGGGGGGGGGGGGGGGGGGGGGGGGGGGGGGGGGGGGGGGGGGGGGGGGGGGGGGGGGGGGGGGGGGGGGGGGGGGGGGGGGGGGGGGGGGGGGGGGGGGGGGGGGGGGGGGGGGGGGGGGGGGGGGGGGGGGGGGGGGGGGGGGGGGGGGGGGGGGGGGGGGGGGGGGGGGGGGGGGGGGGGGGGGGGGGGGGGGGGGGGGGGGGGGGGGGGGGGGGGGGGGGGGGGGGGGGGGGGGGGGGGGGGGGGGGGGGGGGGGGGGGGGGGGGGGGGGGGGGGGGGGGGGGGGGGGGGGGGGGGGGGGGGGGGGGGGGGGGGGGGGGGGGGGGGGGGGGGGGGGGGGGGGGGGGGGGGGGGGGGGGGGGGGGGGGGGGGGGGGGGGGGGGGGGGGGGGGGGGGGGGGGGGGGGGGGGGGGGGGGGGGGGGGGGGGGGGGGGGGGGGGGGGGGGGGGGGGGGGGGGGGGGGGGGGGGGGGGGGGGGGGGGGGGGGGGGGGGGGGGGGGGGGGGGGGGGGGGGGGGGGGGGGGGGGGGGGGGGGGGCACAAGTATAGGGGATCGCAACCGTTTTTTCGAGGGTAAAGTATTCAACCCAAATTTATTGATTCGACACAAGGGGAGCCAAAGAATATTCTCAAGTATTAGAAGTTGAGTTGTCAATTCCACCACACCTGAAATACTTAATATCTGTAGCAAAGTATTTAGTAGCAAAGTAGTATGGAAGTAACGGTAACAGTGGCAAAAGTAACAGTAGTAGTTTAGTGGCAATCATAATAGTGGCAATGGAAAAGTAACTAAGCAAAGATCAATATGTGAAAAGCTCGTAGGCAATGGATCAATGATGGATAATTATGTCGGATGCGATTCCTCATGCAACAGTTATAACATAGGATGACACAGAACTAGCTCCATTTCATCAATGTAATGTAGGCATGTATTCCGAATATAGTCATACATGCTTATGGAAAAGAACTTGCATGACATCTTTTGTCCTACCCTCCCGTGGCAGCGGGGTCCTATTGGAAACTAAGGGATATTAAGGCCTCCTTTTAATAGAGTACCGAACCAAAGCATTAACACTTAGTGAATACATGAACTCCTCAAACTACGGTCATCACCGGAAGTGGTCCCGATTATTGTCACTTTGGGGTTGCCAGATCATAACACATAGTAGGTGACTGTTGACTTGCAAGATAGGATCAAGAACTCACATATATTCATGAAAACATAATAGGTTTAGATCTGAAATCATGGCACTCGGGCCCCAGTGACAAGCATTAAGCATAGCAAAGTCATAGCAACATCAATCTTAGAACATAATGGACACTAGGGATCAAAACCTAACAAAACTAACTTGATTACATGGTAAATCTCATCCAACCCATCACTGTCCAGCAAGCCTGCGATGGGATTACTCACACACGGAGGTGAGCATCATGAAATTGGTGATGGAGGAAGGTTGATGATGACGATGGCGACAGATTCCCCTCTCCTGAGCCCCGAACGGACTCCAGATCAGCCCTCCCGATGAAGATCAGGGCTTGGCGGCGGCTCCGTATCTTAAAATGCGATGAATCCTTCTCCCTGATTTTTTTCTCCCTGAACATGAATATATAGAGTTGGAGTTGAGGTCGGTGGAGTCCCAGGGGCCGATGAGGCAGGGGGCGGGCCCCAGGGGGGCGCCATGCACCCTCGTGGATAGGGTGTGTGCCCCCTGATGCTGATTCTTTTGCTAGTATTTTTTATTAATTCCAAAACGTGTCTCCATGGATTTTCAGGTCATTCCGAGAACTTTTATTTCTGCACAAAAATAACACCATGGCAATTCTGCTGAAAACAGCATCAGTCCGGGTTAGTTCCATTAAAATCATGCAAGTTAGAGTCCAAAACAAGGGCAAAAGTGTTTGGAAAAGTAGATATGTTGGATACGTATCAACTCTCCCAAGCTTAAACCTTTGCTTGTCCTCAAGCAATTCAGTTGACAAATTGAAAGTGATAAAGAAAAACTTTTACAAACTTGTTTGATCTTGTTGTTGCAAATATGTAAATCCAGCATTCAAGTTTTCAGCAAAGATTATGAACTAACCATATTCACAATAACATTTAGGTCTCATGTTTACTCATATCAATGGCATAATCAACTAGCGAGTAATAATAATAAATCTCGGATGACAACACTTTCTCAAAACAATCATAACATGATATAACAAGGTGGTATCTTGCTAGCCCTTTCTGAGACCGCAAAACATAAATGTAGAGCACCCCTGAAGATCAAGAACTGACTAGACATTGTAATTCATGGTAAAAGAGGTCCAGTCAGAGTCATACTCAATGTAAATTAATAGCAATGCATGCGAATGACAGCGGTGCTCTCCAACTGGTGTTTTTTAATAAGAGGATGATGACTCAACATAAAAGTAAATAGATAGGCCCTTCGTAGAGGGAAGCAGGGATTTGTAGAGGTGTCAGAGCTCGAGTTTTGAAACAGAGATAAATAATATTTTGAGTGGTATACTTCCATTGTCAACATAACAACCAAGAGATCTCGATATCTTCCATGCTACACACATTACAGGCAGTTCCCAAACAGAATGGTAAAGTTTATACTCCCCCACCACCAACAAACATCAATCCATGGCTTGTCTGAAACAACGGGTGCCTCCAACTAACAACAATCCTGGGGGAGTTTTGTTTGCAATTATTTTGATTTGAGCATGGGACTGGGCATCCCGGTTACCAGCCATTTTCTCGTGAGTGATGAGCAGAGTCCACTCATCATGAGAATAACCCACCTAGCATGAAAGATATAGACAACCCTAGTTGATACATGAGCTATTTGAGCATACAAAATACAAGTTCATTTGAAGGTTTAGAGTTTGGCACATACAAATTTACTTGGAACGGCAGGTAGATACCGCTTATAGGAAGGTATGGTGGACTCATATGGAATAACTTTGGGGTTTATGGAAGTGGATGCACAAGCAGTATTCCCGCTTAGTACAAGTGAAGGCTAGAAAGGGACTGGGAAGCGACCAACTAGAGAGCGACAACAGTCATGAACATGCATTAAGATTAATCAACAATGAGTGCAAGCATGAGTAGGATATAAATCACCATGAACATAAATATCGTGGAGGCTATGTTGATTTTGTTTCAACTACATGCATGAACATGTGCCAAGTCAAGCCACTCGAATCATTCAAAGGAGGATACCACCCTATCATACCACATCACAACCATTTTAATAGCATGTTGGCACGCAAGGTAAACTGTTATAAACTCCTGGCAAATTAAGCATGGCATGGGCAACTATAATCTCTAATTGTCATTGCAAACATGTTTCATTCATAATAGGCTGAATCAGGAACGATGAACTAATCATATTTACAAAAACAAGATAGGTCGAGTTCATACCAGCTTCTCTCATCTCAGTCAGTCCATCATATATCGTCATTATTGCCTTTCACTCGCATGACCGAACAGTGTGGATAATAACAATAGTGCACATGCATTGGACTAAGCTAGAATCTGCAAGCATTTAATACAAGGGAGAAGACAAGGTAATATGGGCTCTTGGTTAAATCAACAATAATGCATATGAGAGCCACTCAACATTTTCATCATGGTCTTCTCCTCTCGACCCCCAAAGAATAAGAAAAGAAATAAAACTATTTACACGGGAAAGCTCCCAACAAGCAAAAGAAGAACAAGAAATCTTTTTGGGTTTTCTTTTAATTACTACTACTACAGGCACGGAAAGTAAGCTAGCTAAAAGCTACAACTATTTTTTTGGTTTTTCTTAAGGTTTTCCAAACACACAAGAAGAAGGCTTAGAAATAAAATAAACTAGCATGGATAGTATAATGAAAAAGTATGAGCACCGACAACTGGCATGAGTGTGTGAACATGAATGTAATGTCGGTGAGAAATACGTACTCCCCCAAGCTTAGGCTTTTGGCCTAAGTTGGTATATGCCCACGGATCGAAGCTACTCTCTCCGGTGTACTGAGGAGGCTCCTCAGGATGCCACTGGTTGGCGATCTCCTCCGGATCCAACTGATAAACAGACTGTCGATAAGGGTCAAGTAGTGGCTCTGGCTCAGGCTCTGGGACTTGTGTCAGCCTCCAGTATGCATAAATGGCCTCGGGTAAGATGAGGTACATGCCTGAAAGTATGCTAAACAAAGAGGGTGCAGGCAAGGTAATAATCTCACAATGAGTTTTATCAAATATTAAATTATAGTTAAGCATCTTCTTCTTATTTTTAACAATAAAATCATGTGCCACCATACTCTTATAATCTAGAAAAACAAGGGGCAACAACTTTTCCTCTTTCTCATAATGCCTAATAGGTATCTCAAAGTGTTCAACAAGGCGTGAAGTAAAGATGCCTCCAAAGATGGGGCCCTTTGTACGGTTTAGATTTAATCGTTTAGCAACAATAACGCCTAAGCTGAAAGTTGTATCACGAAACAAAGCATGGCGCAAAATGAAAATATAAGGAGCACTAAGATTTCCACTGTTCCCGCGACCAATTAAGCATCTACTAGCAAATATCGCAAAGTAACGTAGAACATGAAAATGTATACTAGTAATTCTTGCATCGGAAACTTTCCTAGTTTCTCCTACAACAATTCTATCAATAAGCTGTGACGCCCCAAGACCGGAGCTCCAGATGCCTTCCATGGTTTCCGAGATTCGTTGTGCAATTTGTTTTTGCTTGTTGCATTCATCATTGCATCATGTGAATTGCATCATGTCATCTTGCACCCTCTTTTTAAAAAAAACTCAACTAAATAAATTGCATGGATCTTTGGTCCATTTAAACCGAGGGAGTTCACATGGTGATTCTCTTTATAACATACCATCTCGATATTTAGGGAGATATTATAAAATATTCCATTGTTTTGGAATCACCCATGAACCCACTTGCATATTAAATCCCTTGGCCTTTTTCTTCTTCAAGTTTCGACTCTCTAGCCTTGCCAATAATTCTTTTACCATTTTCCGGAGCTCTACCAAAATTCTCAACATTTTTGGATACTCCTAAAACCTCGTCCTAGTTCAAACCCATTTGAACTAAATTCAAATGAGTTTGAATTCTTATCGTTCGATCTGGCCTTTTCCAATTTTCTCAGACCGAGCATATTTTTGTGAGTCCAAGAAAATTAACCACATGCCCAAATTCTTCCTCTAACCTTCTCTTCTCTCTTTTCCTTTCTCTTATTTCTCTGTTAATGTAAAGAGAAGGGAATAAGAGAGAGAGAGAGAGCCCAACCAAGATCTAGGCACATCTGTGCCTAGGCGCAGCCCCCTCCTCTACTGGGCCGGCCTCCAAGGCCCAACCGCGCCCTGCGGTAACCCTAGCCCGAAACCCTTGCAACCTCTCCTCTCCCTCGATCCCCACTCCCTCCAATTAGCGCCGCCAACCTCCCTCTCCCCCTCGTCCTCCTCCCGAACCGCAGCTCCTTCGCCCGATCCCCATCTCCCTCTCTCTGGCACCCGCGCCCGCAACCATCTCCGCCGCCTCGCTCCTCCCTCCTCTCGCTCTCTCCCTCACCCCGTAGCGCCACGCCTCACTGCTACCTCCAACCGCCCCTGCCGGCGACCAGCACCTCCATGGCGCCACCGCCGACAAGCCCGGCCTCTGCGCCTCCATCCCGATGGTGCCATGGCCTTCCTTTGTCGACCTCCTCCTCACGTCGTTCCCCATGGACGCGCCTCCCACCTGCTTTGTTGCTTGCCTCACCCCGACCGGCCACCATCGAGGCCTCCCTACCGACCTCGTCGACCGCACAGCCGCCTGCAAGCTCCGTCCAGCGAGGCTCCACGCCTGTTCCCCATCTCTCTCCCTCCTCGTTCGCGCACCAGAGAGGAGCTCCCCGTGCCAGTTCGGGGGGGGGGGGGGGGGGGGGGGGGGGGGGGGGGGGGGGGGGGGGGGGGGGGGGGGGGGGGGGGGGGGGGGGGGGGGGGGGGGGGGGGGGGGGGGGGGGGGGGGGGGGGGGGGGGGGGGGGGGGGGGGGGGGGGGGGGGGGGGGGGGGGGGGGGGGGGGGGGGGGGGGGGGGGGGGGGGGGGGGGGGGGGGGGGGGGGGGGGGGGGGGGGGGGGGGGGGGGGGGGGGGGGGGGGGGGGGGGGGGGGGGGGGGGGGGGGGGGGGGGGGGGGGGGGGGGGGGGGGGGGGGGGGGGGGGGGGGGGGGGGGGGGGGGGGGGGGGGGGGGGGGGGGGGGGGGGGGGGGGGGGGGGGGGGGGGGGGGGGGGGGGGGGGGGGGGGGGGGGGGGGGGGGGGGGGGGGGGGGGGGGGGGGGGGGGGGGGGGGGGGGGGGGGGGGGGGGGGGGGGGGGGGGGGGGGGGGGGGGGGGGGGGGGGGGGGGGGGGGGGGGGGGGGGGGGGGGGGGGGGGGGGGGGGGGGGGGGGGGGGGGGGGGGGGGGGGGGGGGGGGGGGGGGGGGGGGGGGGGGGGGGGGGGGGGGGGGGGGGGGGGGGGGGGGGGGGGGGGGGGGGGGGGGGGGGGGGGGGGGGGGGGGGGGGGGGGGGGGGGGGGGGGGGGGGGGGGGGGGGGGGGGGGGGGGGGGGGGGGGGGGGGGGGGGGGGGGGGGGGGGGGGGGGGGGGGGGGGGGGGGGGGGGGGGGGGGGGGGGGGGGGGGGGGGGGGGGGGGGGGGGGGGGGGGGGGGGGGGGGGGGGGGGGGGGGGGGGGGGGGGGGGGGGGGGGGGGGGGGGGGGGGGGGGGGGGGGGGGGGGGGGGGGGGGGGGGGGGGGGGGGGGGGGGGGGGGGGGGGGGGGGGGGGGGGGGGGGGGGGGGGGGGGGGGGGGGGGGGGGGGGGGGGGGGGGGGGGGGGGGGGGGGGGGGGGGGGGGGGGGGGGGGGGGGGGGGGGGGGGGGGGGGGGGGGGGGGGGGGGGGGGGGGGGGGGGGGGGGGGGGGGGGGGGGGGGGGGGGGGGGGGGGGGGGGGGGGGGGGGGGGGGGGGGGGGGGGGGGGGGGGGGGGGGGGGGGGGGGGGGGGGGGGGGGGGGGGGGGGGGGGGGGGGGGGGGGGGGGGGGGGGGGGGGGGGGGGGGGGGGGGGGGGGGGGGGGGGGGGGGGGGGGGGGGGGGGGGGGGGGGGGGGGGGGGGGGGGGGGGGGGGGGGGGGGGGGGGGGGGGGGGGGGGGGGGGGGGGGGGGGGGGGGGGGGGGGGGGGGGGGGGGGGGGGGGGGGGGGGGGGGGGGGGGGGGGGGGGGGGGGGGGGGGGGGGGGGGGGGGGGGGGGGGGGGGGGGGGGGGGGGGGGGGGGGGGGGGGGGGGGGGGGGGGGGGGGGGGGGGGGGGGGGGGGGGGGGGGGGGGGGGGGGGGGGGGGGGGGGGGGGGGGGGGGGGGGGGGGGGGGGGGGGGGGGGGGGGGGGGGGGGGGGGGGGGGGGGGGGGGGGGGGGGGGGGGGGGGGGGGGGGGGGGGGGGGGGGGGGGGGGGGGGGGGGGGGGGGGGGGGGGGGGGGGGGGGGGGGGGGGGGGGGGGGGGGGGGGGGGGGGGGGGGGGGGGGGGGGGGGGGGGGGGGGGGGGGGGGGGGGGGGGGGGGGGGGGGGGGGGGGGGGGGGGGGGGGGGGGGGGGGGGGGGGGGGGGGGGGGGGGGGGGGGGGGGGGGGGGGGGGGGGGGGGGGGGGGGGGGGGGGGGGGGGGGGGGGGGGGGGGGGGGGGGGGGGGGGGGGGGGGGGGGGGGGGGGGGGGGGGGGGGGGGGGGGGGGGGGGGGGGGGGGGGGGGGGGGGGGGGGGGGGGGGGGGGGGGGGGGGGGGGGGGGGGGGGGGGGGGGGGGGGGGGGGGGGGGGGGGGGGGGGGGGGGGGGGGGGGGGGGGGGGGGGGGGGGGGGGGGGGGGGGGGGGGGGGGGGGGGGGGGGGGGGGGGGGGGGGGGGGGGGGGGGGGGGGGGGGGGGGGGGGGGGGGGGGGGGGGGGGGGGGGGGGGGGGGGGGGGGGGGGGGGGGGGGGGGGGGGGGGGGGGGGGGGGGGGGGGGGGGGGGGGGGGGGGGGGGGGGGGGGGGGGGGGGGGGGGGGGGGGGGGGGGGGGGGGGGGGGGGGGGGGGGGGGGGGGGGGGGGGGGGGGGGGGGGGGGGGGGGGGGGGGGGGGGGGGGGGGGGGGGGGGGGGGGGGGGGGGGGGGGGGGGGGGGGGGGGGGGGGGGGGGGGGGGGGGGGGGGGGGGGGGGGGGGGGGGGGGGGGGGGGGGGGGGGGGGGGGGGGGGGGGGGGGGGGGGGGGGGGGGGGGGGGGGGGGGGGGGGGGGGGGGGGGGGGGGGGGGGGGGGGGGGGGGGGGGGGGGGGGGGGGGGGGGGGGGGGGGGGGGGGGGGGGGGGGGGGGGGGGGGGGGGGGGGGGGGGGGGGGGGGGGGGGGGGGGGGGGGGGGGGGGGGGGGGGGGGGGGGGGGGGGGGGGGGGGGGGGGGGGGGGGGGGGGGGGGGGGGGGGGGGGGGGGGGGGGGGGGGGGGGGGGGGGGGGGGGGGGGGGGGGGGGGGGGGGGGGGGGGGGGGGGGGGGGGGGGGGGGGGGGGGGGGGGGGGGGGGGGGGGGGGGGGGGGGGGGGGGGGGGGGGGGGGGGGGGGGGGGGGGGGGGGGGGGGGGGGGGGGGGGGGGGGGGGGGGGGGGGGGGGGGGGGGGGGGGGGGGGGGGGGGGGGGGGGGGGGGGGGGGGGGGGGGGGGGGGGGGGGGGGGGGGGGGGGGGGGGGGGGGGGGGGGGGGGGGGGGGGGGGGGGGGGGGGGGGGGGGGGGGGGGGGGGGGGGGGGGGGGGGGGGGGGGGGGGGGGGGGGGGGGGGGGGGGGGGGGGGGGGGGGGGGGGGGGGGGGGGGGGGGGGGGGGGGGGGGGGGGGGGGGGGGGGGGGGGGGGGGGGGGGGGGGGGGGGGGGGGGGGGGGGGGGGGGGGGGGGGGGGGGGGGGGGGGGGGGGGGGGGGGGGGGGGGGGGGGGGGGGGGGGGGGGGGGGGGGGGGGGGGGGGGGGGGGGGGGGGGGGGGGGGGGGGGGGGGGGGGGGGGGGGGGGGGGGGGGGGGGGGGGGGGGGGGGGGGGGGGGGGGGGGGGGGGGGGGGGGGGGGGGGGGGGGGGGGGGGGGGGGGGGGGGGGGGGGGGGGGGGGGGGGGGGGGGGGGGGGGGGGGGGGGGGGGGGGGGGGGGGGGGGGGGGGGGGGGGGGGGGGGGGGGGGGGGGGGGGGGGGGGGGAAAACAATCATAATATGATATAACAAGATGGTATCTCGCTAGCCCTTTCTGAAACCGCAAAACATAAATGCAGAGCACCTCTGAAGATTGAGGACTGACTAGACATTGTAATTCATGGTAAAAGAGATCCAGTCATACTCAATATAAATTAATAGTAATGGATGCAAATGACAGCGGTGCTCTCCAACTGGTGCTTTTTAATAAGAGGATGATGACTCAACATAAAAGTAAATAGATAGGCCCTTTGTAGAGGGAAGCAGGGATTTGTAGAGGTGCCAGAGCTCGATTTTTGAAATAGAGATAAATAATATTTTGAGTGGTATACTTTCATTGTCAACATAACAACCAAGAGATGGCGATATCTTCCATGCTACACACATTATAGGCGGTTCCCAAACAGAATGGTAAAGTTTATACTCCCCCTCCACCAACAAGCACACTCCACGGCTGGTCCGAAACAACGGGTACCGTCCATACCAACAACAATCCTGGGGGAGTTTTGTTTGTAATTATTTTGATTTGGTTTGAGCATGGGACTGGGCATCCCGATGACCAGCCATTTTCTCGTGAGTGAGGAGCGGAGTCCACTCCTCTTGAGAATGGGGGGGGGGGGGGGGGGGGGGGGGGGGGGGGGGGGGGGGGGGGGGGGGGGGGGGGGGGGGGGGGGGGGGGGGGGGGGGGGGGGGGGGGGGGGGGGGGGGGGGGGGGGGGGGGGGGGGGGGGGGGGGGGGGGGGGGGGGGGGGGGGGGGGGGGGGGGGGGGGGGGGGGGGGGGGGGGGGGGGGGGGGGGGGGGGGGGGGGGGGGGGGGGGGGGGGGGGGGGGGGGGGGGGGGGGGGGGGGGGGGGGGGGGGGGGGGGGGGGGGGGGGGGGGGGGGGGGGGGGGGGGGGGGGGGGGGGGGGGGGGGGGGGGGGGGGGGGGGGGGGGGGGGGGGGGGGGGGGGGGGGGGGGGGGGGGGGGGGGGGGGGGGGGGGGGGGGGGGGGGGGGGGGGGGGGGGGGGGGGGGGGGGGGGGGGGGGGGGGGGGGGGGGGGGGGGGGGGGGGGGGGGGGGGGGGGGGGGGGGGGGGGGGGGGGGGGGGGGGGGGGGGGGGGGGGGGGGGGGGGGGGGGGGGGGGGGGGGGGGGGGGGGGGGGGGGGGGGGGGGGGGGGGGGGGGGGGGGGGGGGGGGGGGGGGGGGGGGGGGGGGGGGGGGGGGGGGGGGGGGGGGGGGGGGGGGGGGGGGGGGGGGGGGGGGGGGGGGGGGGGGGGGGGGGGGGGGGGGGGGGGGGGGGGGGGGGGGGGGGGGGGGGGGGGGGGGGGGGGGGGGGGGGGGGGGGGGGGGGGGGGGGGGGGGGGGGGGGGGGGGGGGGGGGGGGGGGGGGGGGGGGGGGGGGGGGGGGGGGGGGGGGGGGGGGGGGGGGGGGGGGGGGGGGGGGGGGGGGGGGGGGGGGGGGGGGGGGGGGGGGGGGGGGGGGGGGGGGGGGGGGGGGGGGGGGGGGGGGGGGGGGGGGGGGGGGGGGGGGGGGGGGGGGGGGGGGGGGGGGGGGGGGGGGGGGGGGGGGGGGGGGGGGGGGGGGGGGGGGGGGGGGGGGGGGGGGGGGGGGGGGGGGGGGGGGGGGGGGGGGGGGGGGGGGGGGGGGGGGGGGGGGGGGGGGGGGGGGGGGGGGGGGGGGGGGGGGGGGGGGGGGGGGGGGGGGGGGGGGGGGGGGGGGGGGGGGGGGGGGGGGGGGGGGGGGGGGGGGGGGGGGGGGGGGGGGGGGGGGGGGGGGGGGGGGGGGGGGGGGGGGGGGGGGGGGGGGGGGGGGGGGGGGGGGGGGGGGGGGGGGGGGGGGGGGGGGGGGGGGGGGGGGGGGGGGGGGGGGGGGGGGGGGGGGGGGGGGGGGGGGGGGGGGGGGGGGGGGGGGGGGGGGGGGGGGGGGGGGGGGGGGGGGGGGGGGGGGGGGGGGGGGGGGGGGGGGGGGGGGGGGGGGGGGGGGGGGGGGGGGGGGGGGGGGGGGGGGGGGGGGGGGGGGGGGGGGGGGGGGGGGGGGGGGGGGGGGGGGGGGGGGGGGGGGGGGGGGGGGGGGGGGGGGGGGGGGGGGGGGGGGGGGGGGGGGGGGGGGGGGGGGGGGGGGGGGGGGGGGGGGGGGGGGGGGGGGGGGGGGGGGGGGGGGGGGGGGGGGGGGGGGGGGGGGGGGGGGGGGGGGGGGGGGGGGGGGGGGGGGGGGGGGGGGGGGGGGGGGGGGGGGGGGGGGGGGGGGGGGGGGGGGGGGGGGGGGGGGGGGGGGGGGGGGGGGGGGGGGGGGGGGGGGGGGGGGGGGGGGGGGGGGGGGGGGGGGGGGGGGGGGGGGGGGGGGGGGGGGGGGGGGGGGGGGGGGGGGGGGGGGGGGGGGGGGGGGGGGGGGGGGGGGGGGGGGGGGGGGGGGGGGGGGGGGGGGGGGGGGGGGGGGGGGGGGGGGGGGGGGGGGGGGGGGGGGGGGGGGGGGGGGGGGGGGGGGGGGGGGGGGGGGGGGGGGGGGGGGGGGGGGGGGGGGGGGGGGGGGGGGGGGGGGGGGGGGGGGGGGGGGGGGGGGGGGGGGGGGGGGGGGGGGGGGGGGGGGGGGGGGGGGGGGGGGGGGGGGGGGGGGGGGGGGGGGGGGGGGGGGGGGGGGGGGGGGGGGGGGGGGGGGGGGGGGGGGGGGGGGGGGGGGGGGGGGGGGGGGGGGGGGGGGGGGGGGGGGGGGGGGGGGGGGGGGGGGGGGGGGGGGGGGGGGGGGGGGGGGGGGGGGGGGGGGGGGGGGGGGGGGGGGGGGGGGGGGGGGGGGGGGGGGGGGGGGGGGGGGGGGGGGGGGGGGGGGGGGGGGGGGGGGGGGGGGGGGGGGGGGGGGGGGGGGGGGGGGGGGGGGGGGGGGGGGGGGGGGGGGGGGGGGGGGGGGGGGGGGGGGGGGGGGGGGGGGGGGGGGGGGGGGGGGGGGGGGGGGGGGGGGGGGGGGGGGGGGGGGGGGGGGGGGGGGGGGGGGGGGGGGGGGGGGGGGGGGGGGGGGGGGGGGGGGGGGGGGGGGGGGGGGGGGGGGGGGGGGGGGGGGGGGGGGGGGGGGGGGGGGGGGGGGGGGGGGGGGGGGGGGGGGGGGGGGGGGGGGGGGGGGGGGGGGGGGGGGGGGGGGGGGGGGGGGGGGGGGGGGGGGGGGGGGGGGGGGGGGGGGGGGGGGGGGGGGGGGGGGGGGGGGGGGGGGGGGGGGGGGGGGGGGGGGGGGGGGGGGGGGGGGGGGGGGGGGGGGGGGGGGGGGGGGGGGGGGGGGGGGGGGGGGGGGGGGGGGGGGGGGGGGGGGGGGGGGGGGGGGGGGGGGGGGGGGGGGGGGGGGGGGGGGGGGGGGGGGGGGGGGGGGGGGGGGGGGGGGGGGGGGGGGGGGGGGGGGGGGGGGGGGGGGGGGGGGGGGGGGGGGGGGGGGGGGGGGGGGGGGGGGGGGGGGGGGGGGGGGGGGGGGGGGGGGGGGGGGGGGGGGGGGGGGGGGGGGGGGGGGGGGGGGGGGGGGGGGGGGGGGGGGGGGGGGGGGGGGGGGGGGGGGGGGGGGGGGGGGGGGGGGGGGGGGGGGGGGGGGGGGGGGGGGGGGGGGGGGGGGGGGGGGGGGGGGGGGGGGGGGGGGGGGGGGGGGGGGGGGGGGGGGGGGGGGGGGGGGGGGGGGGGGGGGGGGGGGGGGGGGGGGGGGGGGGGGGGGGGGGGGGGGGGGGGGGGGGGGGGGGGGGGGGGGGGGGGGGGGGGGGGGGGGGGGGGGGGGGGGGGGGGGGGGGGGGGGGGGGGGGGGGGGGGGGGGGGGGGGGGGGGGGGGGGGGGGGGGGGGGGGGGGGGGGGGGGGGGGGGGGGGGGGGGGGGGGGGGGGGGGGGGGGGGGGGGGGGGGGGGGGGGGGGGGGGGGGGGGGGGGGGGGGGGGGGGGGGGGGGGGGGGGGGGGGGGGGGGGGGGGGGGGGGGGGGGGGGGGGGGGGGGGGGGGGGGGGGGGGGGGGGGGGGGGGGGGGGGGGGGGGGGGGGGGGGGGGGGGGGGGGGGGGGGGGGGGGGGGGGGGGGGGGGGGGGGGGGGGGGGGGGGGGGGGGGGGGGGGGGGGGGGGGGGGGGGGGGGGGGGGGGGGGGGGGGGGGGGGGGGGGGGGGGGGGGGGGGGGGGGGGGGGGGGGGGGGGGGGGGGGGGGGGGGGGGGGGGGGGGGGGGGGGGGGGGGGGGGGGGGGGGGGGGGGGGGGGGGGGGGGGGGGGGGGGGGGGGGGGGGGGGGGGGGGGGGGGGGGGGGGGGGGGGGGGGGGGGGGGGGGGGGGGGGGGGGGGGGGGGGGGGGGGGGGGGGGGGGGGGGGGGGGGGGGGGGGGGGGGGGGGGGGGGGGGGGGGGGGGGGGGGGGGGGGGGGGGGGGGGGGGGGGGGGGGGGGGGGGGGGGGGGGGGGGGGGGGGGGGGGGGGGGGGGGGGGGGGGGGGGGGGGGGGGGGGGGGGGGGGGGGGGGGGGGGGGGGGGGGGGGGGGGGGGGGGGGGGGGGGGGGGGGGGGGGGGGGGGGGGGGGGGGGGGGGGGGGGGGGGGGGGGGGGGGGGGGGGGGGGGGGGGGGGGGGGGGGGGGGGGGGGGGGGGGGGGGGGGGGGGGGGGGGGGGGGGGGGGGGGGGGGGGGGGGGGGGGGGGGGGGGGGGGGGGGGGGGGGGGGGGGGGGGGGGGGGGGGGGGGGGGGGGGGGGGGGGGGGGGGGGGGGGGGGGGGGGGGGGGGGGGGGGGGGGGGGGGGGGGGGGGGGGGGGGGGGGGGGGGGGGGGGGGGGGGGGGGGGGGGGGGGGGGGGGGGGGGGGGGGGGGGGGGGGGGGGGGGGGGGGGGGGGGGGGGGGGGGGGGGGGGGGGGGGGGGGGGGGGGGGGGGGGGGGGGGGGGGGGGGGGGGGGGGGGGGGGGGGGGGGGGGGGGGGGGGGGGGGGGGGGGGGGGGGGGGGGGGGGGGGGGGGGGGGGGGGGGGGGGGGGGGGGGGGGGGGGGGGGGGGGGGGGGGGGGCTGCACCCACACACTTCGTCTTCCTCCAGAAAAAATCACCACACAGCTCAAACCCGTATTCTAGCTCATTTTGCTGTGATTTTCGATCTCCTTGCTCAAAGCTCCATTCACAAAACTGCTTTGGGGGATTGTTCTTCGGTATGTGATTCCTCCAATGGTCCAATTAGTTTTTTTTCTAGTGCTTTATTTATTGCAAATTTTTGCTGCTTAGGTGATCCTGTTCTTGAGCTTGCATGTCAAATTTATATGGTCCCAAGTAGTTCTAATGCATGATATAGCCTCTAGGCACTTGTGGGAGTAGTTGCTATCAATTTTGTTGAGTTTGGTTCACTTCTATTTTGAGTTACTAAAAATTTCAGAAATTTTCAGAGAAAGAAAATGATGAAGAGATTGTTGAGGGGCTCTTCGAGCCGAAGCTCGAAGGATAAGCAAAATGAGGAGAATATGAAGCCCAAATATAATCTCCCTTTCACTGCGGAGGTTCGGCCGTGTGAATGGCCTTGTGATGAGTTCTTAAAGGCAGCCGGGATTCATGATGATTTTTATTACTTGGCTGAGAATGCAGGCCTCACCGACTTCCTCCACGACCAACGCGAACAGTATCTCCTACTCACTAATATTTTCGTGCAAAATTTTCATTTCCATGCTTGGAGATCACCACCTTCAGTGGAGTTTCATTTATATGATGAAGTTAAGGAGATGTCCCTATATGATTTTTGTCGGGTATGGAAGATACCCTTTGAGGGCAGCATAGAGGAACCACACCGTAATGATGTGGAGGGATTTATTAATGAAATTGCTGTAGGGGAAATGAGGAAAGTTTCAGGTGCAAGAATTACTAGCATACATTTTCCTGTTCTACGTTACTTTTCAATATTTGCTAGTAGATGCTTGATTGGTCGCGGGAACAGTGGAAATCTTAGTGCTCCTGATATTGTTATTTTGCGCCATGCTTTGTTTCATGATACAACTTTCAGTTTAGGCGCTATTATTGCTAAATGATTAAGTCTGAACCATACAAAGGGCCCCATCTTTGGTGGTATCTTTGCTTCACGCCTTGCTGCACACTTTAATATACCTATTAGGCATTATGAGAAAGAAGAAAAGTTGATGCCCCCTGTCTTTCTAAATTATAAGAGTATGGTAGCACATGATTTTATTGTGAAAAATAAGAAGAAACTGCTTAAGTATAATTTGATATTTGATAAAAATTATTGTGAGATTATTACCTTGCCTGCGCCCTCTTTGTTTAACATATTTTCAGGCACGTATCTCATTTTGCCGGAGGTCATCCACACGTACTTGAGCGCGGCACCTGCTCCAGAGGCTGAGCCGGAGCCACCACTTGACCCTTATCGGCAGTCTATCTATCAGTGGGATCCGGAGGAGATCGCCAACCAGTGGCACCCCGAGGGTCCTTCTCAGTATACCGGAGAGAGCAGCTTCGATCCGTGGGCGTAAACCAACTTAGTCCAAAAGCCTAAGCTTGGGGGAGTACGTATTTCTCACCGATATTACATTCATGTTCACACACTTATTCCAGTTGTCGGTGTTCATACTTTTTCATTGTATTATCCATGCTAGTTTATTTTCTTTTCTTGCTTTCTTCTTGTGTGTTTGAAAAACCTTAAGAAAAACAACAACAAAAATTATTAGTTGTAGCTTTTAGCTAGTTTACTTTCCATGGTTGTAGTAGTAGTAATTAAAAAGAAAACCCAAAAAGATTTCTCGTTCTTCTTTTGCTTGTTGGGAGCTTTCCCGTGTAAATAGTTTTATTTCTTTTCTTTTTTCTAGGGGTCGAGAGGAGAAGACCATGATGAAAATGTTGAAGTGGCTCTTATATGCATTATTGTTGATTTAACCAAGAGCACATATTACCTTGTCTTCTCCCTTGTATTAAAATGCTTGCAGATTCCAGTTTAGTCCAATGCATGTGCACTATTATTATTATCCACACCGTTCGGTCGTGCAAGTGAAAGGCAATAAGGGGGGGGGGGGGGGGGGGGGGGGGGGGGGGGGGGGGGGGGGGGGGGGGGGGGGGGGGGGGGGGGGGGGGGGGGGGGGGGGGGGGGGGGGGGGGGGGGGGGGGGGGGGGGGGGGGGGGGGGGGGGGGGGGGGGGGGGGGGGGGGGGGGGGGGGGGGGGGGGGGGGGGGGGGGGGGGGGGGGGGGGGGGGGGGGGGGGGGGGGGGGGGGGGGGGGGGGGGGGGGGGGGGGGGGGGGGGGGGGGGGGGGGGGGGGGGGGGGGGGGGGGGGGGGGGGGGGGGGGGGGGGGGGGGGGGGGGGGGGGGGGGGGGGGGGGGGGGGGGGGGGGGGGGGGGGGGGGGGGGGGGGGGGGGGGGGGGGGGGGGGGGGGGGGGGGGGGGGGGGGGGGGGGGGGGGGGGGGGGGGGGGGGGGGGGGGGGGGGGGGGGGGGGGGGGGGGGGGGGGGGGGGGGGGGGGGGGGGGGGGGGGGGGGGGGGGGGGGGGGGGGGGGGGGGGGGGGGGGGGGGGGGGGGGGGGGGGGGGGGGGGGGGGGGGGGGGGGGGGGGGGGGGGGGGGGGGGGGGGGGGGGGGGGGGGGGGGGGGGGGGGGGGGGGGGGGGGGGGGGGGGGGGGGGGGGGGGGGGGGGGGGGGGGGGGGGGGGGGGGGGGGGGGGGGGGGGGGGGGGGGGGGGGGGGGGGGGGGGGGGGGGGGGGGGGGGGGGGGGGGGGGGGGGGGGGGGGGGGGGGGGGGGGGGGGGGGGGGGGGGGGGGGGGGGGGGGGGGGGGGGGGGGGGGGGGGGGGGGGGGGGGGGGGGGGGGGGGGGGGGGGGGGGGGGGGGGGGGGGGGGGGGGGGGGGGGGGGGGGGGGGGGGGGGGGGGGGGGGGGGGGGGGGGGGGGGGGGGGGGGGGGGGGGGGGGGGGGGGGGGGGGGGGGGGGGGGGGGGGGGGGGGGGGGGGGGGGGGGGGGGGGGGGGGGGGGGGGGGGGGGGGGGGGGGGGGGGGGGGGGGGGGGGGGGGGGGGGGGGGGGGGGGGGGGGGGGGGGGGGGGGGGGGGGGGGGGGGGGGGGGGGGGGGGGGGGGGGGGGGGGGGGGGGGGGGGGGGGGGGGGGGGGGGGGGGGGGGGGGGGGGGGGGGGGGGGGGGGGGGGGGGGGGGGGGGGGGGGGGGGGGGGGGGGGGGGGGGGGGGGGGGGGGGGGGGGGGGGGGGGGGGGGGGGGGGGGGGGGGGGGGGGGGGGGGGGGGGGGGGGGGGGGGGGGGGGGGGGGGGGGGGGGGGGGGGGGGGGGGGGGGGGGGGGGGGGGGGGGGGGGGGGGGGGGGGGGGGGGGGGGGGGGGGGGGGGGGGGGGGGGGGGGGGGGGGGGGGGGGGGGGGGGGGGGGGGGGGGGGGGGGGGGGGGGGGGGGGGGGGGGGGGGGGGGGGGGGGGGGGGGGGGGGGGGGGGGGGGGGGGGGGGGGGGGGGGGGGGGGGGGGGGGGGGGGGGGGGGGGGGGGGGGGGGGGGGGGGGGGGGGGGGGGGGGGGGGGGGGGGGGGGGGGGGGGGGGGGGGGGGGGGGGGGGGGGGGGGGGGGGGGGGGGGGGGGGGGGGGGGGGGGGGGGGGGGGGGGGGGGGGGGGGGGGGGGGGGGGGGGGGGGGGGGGGGGGGGGGGGGGGGGGGGGGGGGGGGGGGGGGGGGGGGGGGGGGGGGGGGGGGGGGGGGGGGGGGGGGGGGGGGGGGGGGGGGGGGGGGGGGGGGGGGGGGGGGGGGGGGGGGGGGGGGGGGGGGGGGGGGGGGGGGGGGGGGGGGGGGGGGGGGGGGGGGGGGGGGGGGGGGGGGGGGGGGGGGGGGGGGGGGGGGGGGGGGGGGGGGGGGGGGGGGGGGGGGGGGGGGGGGGGGGGGGGGGGGGGGGGGGGGGGGGGGGGGGGGGGGGGGGGGGGGGGGGGGGGGGGGGGGGGGGGGGGGGGGGGGGGGGGGGGGGGGGGGGGGGGGGGGGGGGGGGGGGGGGGGGGGGGGGGGGGGGGGGGGGGGGGGGGGGGGGGGGGGGGGGGGGGGGGGGGGGGGGGGGGGGGGGGGGGGGGGGGGGGGGGGGGGGGGGGGGGGGGGGGGGGGGGGGGGGGGGGGGGGGGGGGGGGGGGGGGGGGGGGGGGGGGGGGGGGGGGGGGGGGGGGGGGGGGGGGGGGGGGGGGGGGGGGGGGGGGGGGGGGGGGGGGGGGGGGGGGGGGGGGGGGGGGGGGGGGGGGGGGGGGGGGGGGGGGGGGGGGGGGGGGGGGGGGGGGGGGGGGGGGGGGGGGGGGGGGGGGGGGGGGGGGGGGGGGGGGGGGGGGGGGGGGGGGGGGGGGGGGGGGGGGGGGGGGGGGGGGGGGGGGGGGGGGGGGGGGGGGGGGGGGGGGGGGGGGGGGGGGGGGGGGGGGGGGGGGGGGGGGGGGGGGGGGGGGGGGGGGGGGGGGGGGGGGGGGGGGGGGGGGGGGGGGGGGGGGGGGGGGGGGGGGGGGGGGGGGGGGGGGGGGGGGGGGGGGGGGGGGGGGGGGGGGGGGGGGGGGGGGGGGGGGGGGGGGGGGGGGGGGGGGGGGGGGGGGGGGGGGGGGGGGGGGGGGGGGGGGGGGGGGGGGGGGGGGGGGGGGGGGGGGGGGGGGGGGGGGGGGGGGGGGGGGGGGGGGGGGGGGGGGGGGGGGGGGGGGGGGGGGGGGGGGGGGGGGGGGGGGGGGGGGGGGGGGGGGGGGGGGGGGGGGGGGGGGGGGGGGGGGGGGGGGGGGGGGGGGGGGGGGGGGGGGGGGGGGGGGGGGGGGGGGGGGGGGGGGGGGGGGGGGGGGGGGGGGGGGGGGGGGGGGGGGGGGGGGGGGGGGGGGGGGGGGGGGGGGGGGGGGGGGGGGGGGGGGGGGGGGGGGGGGGGGGGGGGGGGGGGGGGGGGGGGGGGGGGGGGGGGGGGGGGGGGGGGGGGGGGGGGGGGGGGGGGGGGGGGGGGGGGGGGGGGGGGGGGGGGGGGGGGGGGGGGGGGGGGGGGGGGGGGGGGGGGGGGGGGGGGGGGGGGGGGGGGGGGGGGGGGGGGGGGGGGGGGGGGGGGGGGGGGGGGGGGGGGGGGGGGGGGGGGGGGGGGGGGGGGGGGGGGGGGGGGGGGGGGGGGGGGGGGGGGGGGGGGGGGGGGGGGGGGGGGGGGGGGGGGGGGGGGGGGGGGGGGGGGGGGGGGGGGGGGGGGGGGGGGGGGGGGGGGGGGGGGGGGGGGGGGGGGGGGGGGGGGGGGGGGGGGGGGGGGGGGGGGGGGGGGGGGGGGGGGGGGGGGGGGGGGGGGGGGGGGGGGGGGGGGGGGGGGGGGGGGGGGGGGGGGGGGGGGGGGGGGGGGGGGGGGGGGGGGGGGGGGGGGGGGGGGGGGGGGGGGGGGGGGGGGGGGGGGGGGGGGGGGGGGGGGGGGGGGGGGGGGGGGGGGGGGGGGGGGGGGGGGGGGGGGGGGGGGGGGGGGGGGGGGGGGGGGGGGGGGGGGGGGGGGGGGGGGGGGGGGGGGGGGGGGGGGGGGGGGGGGGGGGGGGGGGGGGGGGGGGGGGGGGGGGGGGGGGGGGGGGGGGGGGGGGGGGGGGGGGGGGGGGGGGGGGGGGGGGGGGGGGGGGGGGGGGGGGGGGGGGGGGGGGGGGGGGGGGGGGGGGGGGGGGGGGGGGGGGGGGGGGGGGGGGGGGGGGGGGGGGGGGGGGGGGGGGGGGGGGGGGGGGGGGGGGGGGGGGGGGGGGGGGGGGGGGGGGGGGGGGGGGGGGGGGGGGGGGGGGGGGGGGGGGGGGGGGGGGGGGGGGGGGGGGGGGGGGGGGGGGGGGGGGGGGGGGGGGGGGGGGGGGGGGGGGGGGGGGGGGGGGGGGGGGGGGGGGGGGGGGGGGGGGGGGGGGGGGGGGGGGGGGGGGGGGGGGGGGGGGGGGGGGGGGGGGGGGGGGGGGGGGGGGGGGGGGGGGGGGGGGGGGGGGGGGGGGGGGGGGGGGGGGGGGGGGGGGGGGGGGGGGGGGGGGGGGGGGGGGGGGGGGGGGGGGGGGGGGGGGGGGGGGGGGGGGGGGGGGGGGGGGGGGGGGGGGGGGGGGGGGGGGGGGGGGGGGGGGGGGGGGGGGGGGGGGGGGGGGGGGGGGGGGGGGGGGGGGGGGGGGGGGGGGGGGGGGGGGGGGGGGGGGGGGGGGGGGGGGGGGGGGGGGGGGGGGGGGGGGGGGGGGGGGGGGGGGGGGGGGGGGGGGGGGGGGGGGGGGGGGGGGGGGGGGGGGGGGGGGGGGGGGGGGGGGGGGGGGGGGGGGGGGGGGGGGGGGGGGGGGGGGGGGGGGGGGGGGGGGGGGGGGGGGGGGGGGGGGGGGGGGGGGGGGGGGGGGGGGGGGGGGGGGGGGGGGGGGGGGGGGGGGGGGGGGGGGGGGGGGGGGGGGGGGGGGGGGGGGGGGGGGGGGGGGGGGGGGGGGGGGGGGGGGGGGGGGGGGGGGGGGGGGGTTAATGGTAATGAGCATACAGTACACTTTCCGAGGAAACAACCTCAAGTCCATAGTATCAACTCTATTGGAAAAATTCCAACTATTACTATTGGAGGTTTTGAATTTCCTCTGCCTACTATCAAGAAGAAATATGATATTCTTATTATTGGGGATGTGCATATCCCCGTTGAGGTAACCTAGTGCTATTCGAAAATTCTCCGGTTTCATGCGATTCGGAATGAGTTTGTTAACAAGACTTGATCAACCTTGTTAGTGGATTCCTTTTGATGAGCATGAGATGGATGAAGTTAGAAAGCACAACTCTCTGTACCCTCCTTTTACTTTCTGTTATTTAGATTAAATAAAGCAAAAATAGTATTTTCTGTCTGTTTTCTGATTTATCCTTTCAATAAAAAA
Organism: Thinopyrum obtusiflorum; assembly: GCA_036873465.1. NCBI lineage: Eukaryota > Viridiplantae > Streptophyta > Magnoliopsida > Poales > Poaceae > Thinopyrum > Thinopyrum obtusiflorum. Next base: position 27,358 of record JAAAWM010009845.1, read on the forward strand.
ATACCCCGAAAATAAAAGTTCTCCAAATGCCCTGAAATTGAAATATGATTTTTTGTGGAATATTTAAGAATATCTGGCACTGAGAACACACCAGAGGGGGCAACCACCTGGCCACGAGGGTCCAGGGCGCGCCCACCCCCTGGGGCGCGCCCCCTGCCTCGTGGGCCCCACGTGGCCCCCCTCCACTTATTCCTGCACCCACACACTTCGTCTTCCTCCAGAAAAAATCACCACACAGCTCAAACTCGTGTTCTAGCTCGTTTTGCTGCGATTTTCGATCTCCTTGCTCAAAGCTCCATTCACAAAACTGCTTTGGGGGATTGTTCTTCGGTATGTGACTCCTCCAATGGTCCAATTAGTTTTTGTTCTAGTGCTTTATTTATTGCAAATTTTTGCTTCTTAGGTGACCCTGTTCTTGAGCTTGCATGTCAAATTTATTTGGTCCCAAGTAGTTCTAATGCATGATATAGTCTCTAGGCACTTGTGGGAGTAGTTGCTATCAATTTTGTTGAGTTTGGTTCACTTTTATTTCGAGTCACTAAAAATTTTCAGAGAAAGAAAATGATGAAGAGATTGTTGAGGGGCTCTTCGAGCCGAAGCTCAAAGGATAAGCAAAGTGAAGAGAATAAGAAGCCTAAATACAATCTTCCTCGCACTACGGAAGTTCGGCCGTGTGAATGGCCTTGTGATGCATTCTTGAAGGCCTCCGGAATTCATGATGATTTTTATCACTTGGCTAAGAATGCAGGCCTCACCGACTTCCTCCACGACCAGCGCGAACAGTATCTCCTACTCACTAATATTTTTGTGCAATTTTTTTTACTTTCATGCTAAGAAATCACCACCTTCAGTGGAGTTTCATTTATATGATGAAGTTAAGGAGATGTCCCTATATGATTTTTGTCGGGTATGCAAGATACCCTTTGAGGGCAGCATAGAGGAACCACACCGTAATGATGTGGAGGGATTTATTAATGAAATTGTTGTAGGGGAAACGAGGAAAGTTTCAGGTGCAAGAATTACTAGCATACATTTTCCTGTTCTACGTTACTTTGCAATATTTGCTAGTAGATGCTTGATTGGTCGCGGAAACAGTGGAAATCTTAGTGCCCCTGATATTGTTATTTTGCACCATGCTTTGTTTTGTGATACAACTTTCAGTTTAGGCGCTATTATTGCTAAACGATTAAGTCTGAACCGTACAAAGGGCCCCATCTTCGGTGGCATCTTTGCTTCGCGCCTTGCTGCACACTTTAATATACCTATTAGGCATTATGAGAAAGAAGAAAAGTTGCTGCCCCCTGTCTTTCTAGATTATAAGAGTATGGTAGCACATGACTTTATTGTTAAAAATAAGAAGAAACTTCTTAAGTATAATTTGATTTTTGATAAAAATTATTGTGAGATTATTACTTTGCCTGCGCCCTCTTTGTTTAACATATTTTCAGGCACGTACCTCATTATGCCGGAGGCCGTTCATGCATACTTGGGCGTGACACCTGCTCCAGAGGCTGAGCCGGAGCCACCACTTGACCCTTATCGGCAGTCTGTTTATCAGTGGGATCCGGAGGAGATCGCCAACCAGTGGCACCCCAAGGATCCTCCTCAGTACACTGGAGAGGACCATTTTGATCCGTGGGCATATACCAACTTAGGCCAAAAGCCTAAGCTTGGGGGAGTACGTATTTCTCACCGACATTACATTCATGTTCACACACTCATGCCAGTTGTCGGTGCTCATACTTTTTCATTGTACTATCCATGCTAGTTTATTTTCCTTTTTCTCGCTTTCTTCTTGTGTGCTTGAAAAACCTTAAGAAAAAAAAAATTTAGTTGTAGCTTTTAGCTAGTTTACTTTCCATGCCTGTAGTAGTAGTAATTAAAAGAAAACCCAGAAAGATTTCTCGTTCTTCTTTTGCTTGTTGGGAGCTTTCCCGTGCAAATAGTTTTATTTCTTTTCTTTTCTTTGGGGGTCGAGAGGAGAAGATCATGATGAAAATGTTGAAGTGGCTCTTATATGCATTATTGTTGATTT
>JAAAWM010009846.1:0-29434 GCA_036873465.1 Thinopyrum obtusiflorum
AGAATAACAAGTAAAGCTTTGGAAAGACATATAACATGCATAGGCTCCCCCTATATGTATGCAATCATATAAATATGGAACATAGGAGCATGTGAATGCATAAGCATGACAGAGTAAGCCATGTGTTACATGTATCTTGGCTATATGCATCAGAGCAAATGATGTAAACATAGGAAATGTATCTTCATGCTCATGAGTCCTTCTTGCAAACAGTATGTACAACAGCAAGAGATCCTCATACACATGACTGTGATGCATATACTTACCTTGTGGTCTTGAGTTGGCTTAGGAGGGAATGAACCTGAGTAAACAAGGTTAGATAACACAGATACATCTACTAGCCAAAGCAAACAAAAGAAACCACAAGAGTACCAAGACTAGGATGACATGTAGAGAGTGAATACTGAGTACTCTATTGGATATAGACATGTCCCCAAAGGTAAAGATGTGCAATGAATTCAAGAATTTCCTTCCCTTAGATGTCTTGCTCCCCCTGAATCTTGCATGGGATATTGGGAGAAGATAGGGAATAGAAAATCAGAGCAAAGAAAAAGAAATAGGGCTAATGCTAACAATCAAATATGAACATGTCTTTCCCCTCTTAAAGACATGTGACTTCTCTCCTCTTGATCACCAAGCATCTGGGGTTTTCTTACACTCTCCCCCTGAGTATTCTCTCTTTAAGCTTTGATGTGATCTCTCTCTCCCCCTTTGACATCAATTTCCAAGAAGGGCTCTTCTGGATCTTTACTACAAATGGGTTTGGTCCTTGAGTCACAAAGCAAGTTGAATGTGATGCTGGTAGAGGACAAGAATCAGTGAGTGGAGCTGGAGCAGAAAGAATGCAGAAACAAGTGGCAAGCTGTCTTTTCTGCAGCGAAATTGGTAGCACCAAGTTGTGGGCTTCGGTGGCACCGAGAGAATTCGGTTGGGCCGAAGAAAACAAACCGGTGTGACCGAGTTCATCATAGTGAAGACACTTGTCACCGCAGCTCACTAGGCAATTAAGATCTCACAAGGATTTGCAAAGAATTGGATGCAGAGAATGCAGAACACAAAATAAATAGAAAAAGAATCTAGATGAAGTTTTTTTTGAAAGGGGAAATAAATATGCACGAGACAAATGCAATAGCACGGAGAAACACAAGAGAACTTCATCTAGAATTGGGCGGTGACAAAGTCACCTATGTTGGAGTAAATTGACTTGGGAGTCAAGTGAGGGCACTTGATCATAGGTCATACTCATCGTTTAAGCTCAAAATGGGGTTACCATTTTTCGTTTAAGCATCTTGATGTATTCACATCTTGTTGAGTTGCTTTGCTCCATGACTTGGAGTAAAGCTTCTCTAAGATGGAATAACATACCTTGTGTGGTGGTGTTGATCTTGATCATGTAGTTGAACTTGTGTGGGTTGCTCAAGGTTGATGTAGCTCGTCAAGAGTTGGGAGCACCACTTGGAATTTGAGTTCATCTACCTACATGGGTTAGTTTTGCAAGGAAGAGCACTTGTGTATCCAAAATGACAATCTTAAAATTTAACATAGAATTTGTCAAAGGATATATTTGAAGGGTTTTGTGCTTCCTTGTCTTCAACCACCATTGTGTAGAGACTTGGTGATGTAGAAATTGCTCAAGATATGAGTGAGTTGCAATTTCATGGATTTAGATTCATCCAAGTACCTACAAGGGTTAGTTAGCATGCAAGGGTGCAAGAGTATCCAAGACATATAGATAGCATCATGAAAGAAATATCAAGGATTAGTCAAAGGCTCATGCCTTGCATGTATCCAAATGGAGTTCCTACTCCAAGTTTGAAGCATCAATGATGTTCAATTCACCTCTCAAACGGTAAAAGACTTTCTCATCAAGCGGTTTGGTGAATATATCCGCTAATTGCTTATCAGTGCGAACATGCTTAAGATCAATGTCCCCTTTGGCAACGTGATCTCGAATGAAATGATGACGAACTTCAATATGCTTAGTTCGAGAATGTTGCACGGGATTGTGAGCAATCTTGATAGCACTTTCATTGTCGCAAAGCAATGGAACATGTTTCACATATATCCCATAATCTTTAAGAGTTTGGGTCATCCAAAGTAATTGAGCACAACATGAACCAGCGGCAATGTATTCCGCTTCGGCGGTGGATAAGGATACCGAGTTTTGTTTCTTGGAGGACCAAGACACAAGAGATCTACCAAGAAATTGACAAGTAGCCGAAGTGGACTTTCTATCAACCTTGTCTCCGGCATAGTCCGAATCGGAGTAACCAACAAGATCGAAAGAAGACCTCTTAGGATACCAAATGCCAAAATTTGGTGTGTGTATTAAGTATCTCACTATCCTTTTCACAGCCTTAAGATGACACTCTTTAGGGGCCGCTTGATATCGTGCGCACATGCACACACTTAGCATAATATCGGGACGAGAGGCACATAGATATAACAATGAACCGATCATAGAGCGGTAAACTTTTTGATCAACCGGTTCACCGTCCTTAGTCAAGTCAAGATGTCCACTAGTAGGCATGGGTGTAGACATACCTTTGCATTCTTGCATATTGAACTTCTTGAATAAGTCCTTGGTGTACTTTGTTTGAGAAACAAAGGTACCTTCCTTAGTTTGCTTGATTTGCAAACCGAGAAAGAATTTGAGTTCACTCATCATAGACATCTCAAACTTCTCCGACATTAGCTTTCCAAACTTCTCACTAAAATGAGGGTTAGTCGAACCAAAATCAACATAAATTTGGCACACAAATAGTTCTCCATTAACCCTTTTAGTAAAAAGAGTAGAATCTATTTTTCCAATTTTAAAGCCTTTTTCAATGAGGAACTTGGTTAAGCATTTATACCATGCTCTAGGAGCTTGTTTAAGACCATAAAGGGCTTTGTGAAGTTTGTAAACATGATTGGGTTTCTTAGGATTGACAAAGCCGGGAGGTTGCTTAACATAAACTTCCTCCTCAATTTCACCATTTATAAAAGCACTTTTAATGTCCATTTGGTACAAGGTGATATCATGGTGATTAGCATAAGCAAGTAAGATGCGAATGGACTAAAGTCTAGCAACGGGAGCATATGTCTCACCATAGTCCATACCTTCGACTTGAGTGTAGCCTTGGGCGACTAGGCGTGCTTTGTTGCGGATGACTTGACCATCTTCATCTTGCTTGTTGTGAAACACCCATTTGGTACAAATGATGTTGTGGTTATTGTCGGGCTTCTCGACCAATGTCCACACTTGGTTTCTCTCAAAGTTGTGTAGCTCTTCATGCATAGCGTTTATCCAATCTGGATCTTCCAATGCTTCTTCAACCTTCATAGGTTCAATGCTAGAGATGAATGAGTAATGTTCACAAAAGTTAGCCAAACGAGTTTTAGAGCGAGTGATTCTCCCGGTTTGGATATCATTGTAGATTTGTTCGACGGGATGGTCTTTGGCGATTCTTGCTCGAACTCGTGGGAGCTTTGGCTTGGCTCGGGGTGGAACATCTTCTTCATCTTGTTATTTTTCTTGGTCTTCTTCATTGTTGACGTTGTCATTCTCTTGTCGTGGTGGAGAAGGAGGCTGTTGATGTTCATCTTGGTGTACTTCCTCATTTTCTTCGTCTTGGTGTGTCCCGCTTGTGGATGCTTCCGTATCGATTCTTGGTTCACCTTGTCGTGAGGTAGAAGCTTCCACTTGAACGGACGAGGTACTCTCCTTCACCTCCGTTGGACGAATCTTGCCAATAGACAAGTCTTGGATAGCTTCCGAAGGGTCTTTGTCTCCTACATCAATTGGCAATTGCTCTACTTGCGAGCCGTTAGATTCGTCAATGTAACATCCCAAATTTTCAATTTAGAATGTTATACATTAGATCATCATTGCATATCATATTTTATTGCATTTTTGGTTTGATCCTAGAAATTCTACGCAACTCAAGGACCCACGGAGAGAGTTGGGGATTTCGTAATTTTCATATTTGAGTTTTCTCGAATTTTGAAAAGAGGATCGTTTGGTTTTAATTATTTTCTCTTCGAATATTTATTTTATGAAAATAAAAGAGAGAGGATAAAATGACTTCCTCAAAATAAAGAAATATTGGAGATTTAATATTAAAATCAAATAAGAATTTTATTCGGAGTTTTATCGCTATTTTATTTGAATTAGGAAAAATATGCGTTTTTCAAAATTGCAATAGAGTCCCAAATAAATGTCCACCTTGTCCGGTAGATTTTTAGAGGACGGGGAAAATTTATTTCAAGATTTTTGGAGTCCGTTTAGTATTTCTTTTATTTATTTTTCTGCGTGGAATAATTTTAAAAAAAAAGTCAACCGACCTAACCGCCCCCCCCCCCCCCCCCCCCCCCCCCCCCCCCCCCCCCCCCCCCCCCCCCCCCCCCCCCCCCCCCCCCCCCCCCCCCCCCCCCCCCCCCCCCCCCCCCCCCCCCCCCCCCCCCCCCCCCCCCCCCCCCCCCCCCCCCCCCCCCCCCCCCCCCCCCCCCCCCCCCCCCCCCCCCCCCCCCCCCCCCCCCCCCCCCCCCCCCCCCCCCCCCCCCCCCCCCCCCCCCCCCCCCCCCCCCCCCCCCCCCCCCCCCCCCCCCCCCCCCCCCCCCCCCCCCCCCCCCCCCCCCCCCCCCCCCCCCCCCCCCCCCCCCCCCCCCCCCCCCCCCCCCCCCCCCCCCCCCCCCCCCCCCCCCCCCCCCCCCCCCACCCTAGATCCCTTTTTTTTATTTTTAGATCGGTTTTTTTCGGTTTATTTATTTAGCGAACGCTCGTTCGTTCATTCGTTTTAACGAACGATTTTCACCGTTTAGCAGCAGACAGCGAACGTTCGTTCGTTAGTCTGTTCGTCAGTTTTTCTTTTTCTCGGTTTTTTCGCGATTATTTTCTATCGCGATTTCTGATCCGATTTTCGTTTTAGTTTATCTTTTCGCTCGTTTATCGGAATCAGGCGATTCAAGCGCCTAGAGTTTCGTCTCGAAACCCTCTTTCTGTTTAACCAACTTAAACAAGTTTTTTCTACTGTAAAATTTGACTTTAGTCCAGATTAGTAATCGAAGCTTGTTTATTTCGCAGTTTGAGTTTTGTTGCTTCGTTTGATTTGATTCTTTTTGCAAACCGGAGTTCTTAAGTTGAACTTTCTGGTTAGATCTTCTTATTTGAGTTTTACCCGTGCATCTTTACTTGATTGCTTATTGTATGCTTGTTTGTTTGCGATAGAGTACCCGGAGTGCGAAGCGTGTTACTACGAGTCTCTAGGTTTCGCGGATCATCAGCAAGGCAAGTAACACTTTGATCATATCTCCGTACTACCCAGTTTTATTGCATTAGATCAATCCTCAAACAATTGCATGGTTAGGATCTGATTTAAATTGTGGGTTTGGGAAGTAGATGAGGTAGTACCTATTCACCTGTTATTATCAAACCTATGGGAGTTACTTCTACGTTGCTTATATTGCTATGCTATGCTCGTAGACGTGGTTTGGGTTTGAGTGTATTCATGATAGATGTGAGTATTGTTAATTAATGGTTAACTTAAGGTGGCAACTTTAATACACCCCCCCCCCCCCCCCCCCCCCCCCCCCCCCCCCCCCCCCCCCCCCCCCCCCCCCCCCCCCCCCCCCCCCCCCCCCCCCCCCCCCCCCCCCCCCCCCCCCCCCCCCCCCCCCCCCCCCCCCCCCCCCCCCCCCCCCCCCCCCCCCCCCCCCCCCCCCCCCCCCCCCCCCCCCCCCCCCCCCCCCCCCCCCCCCCCCCCCCCCCCCCCCCCCCCCCCCCCCCCCCCCCCCCCCCCCCCCCCCCCCCCCCCCCCCCCCCCCCCCCCCCCCCCCCCCCCCCCCCCCCCCCCCCCCCCCCCCCCCCCCCCCCCCCCCCCCCCCCCCCCCCCCCCCCCCCCCCCCCCCCCCCCCCCCCCCCCCCCCCCCCCCCCCCCCCCCCCCCCCCCCCCCCCCCCCCCCCCTTAGCCGTGTCCCCGGTTATGGACATCTTGAGTATCTAGTTCTTGGATTATCGTGTGGATCTCATCACTCAAAATTAATTTTGTTGGGTTATTAATTACCTTTTAATTGGGATTGAGATGGGGTTTACCATTCTCAATGTTTAACAACCACCATGATAGTTAAATAAAATTTATTCCTTTGTTGTAGGAAAAAATTGGCTTTCCGCAAAACTTATTAACCATACAGCCTCCACTAGCCATATATGCATGTAGTGATAGCATTATTCTGTTCATTACTCTTTTGTGTTGCCTTGCCAGCATATTCCATGTGCTGACCCATTTTTGGGCTGCAACGTTCATGTTGCAGACTTTTCAGACGATGAGTAAGGTGCCTTAGGTCGTGATTTTTCACTCAGTGATGCCGTTGGAGTTGATGGACTCACTTTATCTTCCAAGCCTTCCGCTGTTATCGTATTAGATGGCCTTAAGCCATATTTATTGTAATAAGTTCTCTTTTAAGACATTCGATGTAATAAGTGTGTGATTGCTACTCTGTTATAAATCCTCAAGTACTATGCGTGTCAGCATTACCGATCCAGGGATGACACTGATGCACAGAGATCAGACTGTTTGAGGTCTGGTCGCTACAGTAAAACTTCACATCTACCGTCTCTTCAACCTTTCGGGTGAAATTGTTGTAGACACGGTAAGTGTGAGAGTTTGAGCCATAACCAAGTAGGAAACCTTCATGAGATTTAGGAGCAAATTTAGAACGACGATCTTATCAAGAATGTAGCACTTTGAGCCGAACACTCGAAAGTATCCAACTTGGGGTTTGTTACCGGTGAGGAGCTCGTATGCCGTCTTGCCGAGTAGCTTGTGAAGATACAAGCGATTTGTTGCATGACAAGCTGTCTCAACCGCTTCCGCCCAAAAGTGTTTTGGAGTCTTGTACTCGTCAAGCATCGTTCTTGCCATCTCAATAAGAGTCCAGTTCTTTCTCTCAACTACTCCATTTTGTTGAGGCGTGTACGTAACCGAGAACTCGTGTGAAATCCCTTCTTCGTCAAGAAAGGTATCCACATTTGTGTTCTTGAACTCCGTTCCGTTGTCGCTCCGAACCTTCTTGATCTTCACGTCAAATTGATTTTGGGCCTTTCTAGCGAAGTTTTTGAAGATCTTTTGGACCTGCGATTTATCATCACGAAAGAACACCCACGTGAATCTTGAATAATCATCAACTATGACTAGACCAAATGAGTTACCACCGAGACTCTTGTAGGCATTGGGACCAAAGAGATCCATGTGAAGTAGCTCGAGTGGTCTTCTCGTGGTCATGATGTTCTTCGCGCGATGACTTCCTCCAACCTGTTTTCTTGCCTGACAAGCACTACACAGTCTATCCTTGTCAAATATGACATCTTTTACTCCAAGGATATGATCACCTTTAATAAGCTTATCAATATTTCGCATGCCCACATGACCTAGCCTTCTATGCCACAACCAGCCTTTAGAAGATTTAGCAATTAAGCAAGTTCTAGGTTGAGCCTTTTTAATGAAATCAACAATGTAAAGATCACCTCTACGTATACCGGTAAAGACCATTCTATGATTGTCTCTTCGAAACACTTGGCAATCTACCTCAGTAAATAGGACATTGAAACCGAAATCAGCAAGTCTAGATACTGAAAGTAAATTGTACCCAAGAGATTCAACGAGCATGAAATTTTGTATGGAGCTATCATGTGAGATGGCCACCTTACCTAGGCCAACCACCTTACCCTTTGAGTTATCACCAAAGGTGACATACTTTTGAGGGCCGTCGTTTTCAGCATGCTCACGGAACATATCTTTGTCTCCGGTCATATGATCAGTACATCCACTATCAAGGACCCATTCCTTTCCTCCAGCCATGTAGCTGCGAAGATTTGCCATAAGACCAAAGTGTCTCATCGCATCATCAAGATCATAGTCACTATCATCATCCTCATCATAGTATCCATGTTCAACATCATCTTGTGATTGATCAACCCCTAGAGAGGGTAAATCATTAGATAAATGATCATTACTATGGTTATCTTTATGAATTCTAATAGCTTCGGAAATGATGTTGCTAATGATTCCAACATCTCCTTTGGCACGCATGAGATTGGTAAGCTCAAATAGACAATCACCAAAGCTAGGATCACTAGAATTCATCTTACTCAAGGCAATAGACTTATGGAGAATTTCGTCTAAACTTTTCAAGGAATAATCTGGAAATCGTTCCTCAAGAAATCTCCATATAGTATAGGCACAATCAAGAGTAGGTAAATTAGCAATCAAATTTTTGGGCAATCCTCTAATGATAAGATTGATAGTTCTAAGATTGCGAATCATGTCAAGATCCTCTTCGGGTGTAGGATGCAAAGGATTAATATGAGGTGCACAAGGGCTAGTAATGTACTTGTTCAAATGATATTCATTGACCCCCCCCCCCCCCCCCCCCCCCCCCCCCCCCCCCCCCCCCCCCCCCCCCCCCCCCCCCCCCCCCCCCCCCCCCCCCCCCCCCCCCCCCCCCCCCCCCCCCCCCCCCCCCCCCCCCCCCCCCCCCCCCCCCCCCCCCCCCCCCCCCCCCCCCCCCCCCCCCCCCCCCCCCCCCCCCCCCCCCCCCCCCCCCCCCCCCCCCCCCCCCCCCCCCCCCCCCCCCCCCCCCCCCCCCCCCCCCCCCCCCCCCCCCCCCCCCCCCCCCCCCCCCCCCCCCCCCCCCCCCCCCCCCCCCCCCCCCCCCCCCCCCCCCCCCCCCCCCCCCCCCCCCCCCCCCCCCCCCCCCCCCCCCCCCCCCCCCCCCCCCCCCCCCCCCCCCCCCCCCCCCCCCCCCCCCCCCCCCCCCCCCCCCCCCCCCCCCCCCCCCCCCCCCCCCCCCCCCCCCCCCCCCCCCCCCCCCCCCCCCCCCCCCCCCCCCCCCCCCCCCCCCCCCCCCCCCCCCCCCCCCCCCCCCCCCCCCCCCCCCCCCCCCCCCCCCCCCCCCCCCCCCCCCCCCCCCCCCCCCCCCCCCCCCCCCCCCCCCCCCCCCCCCCCCCCCCCCCCCCCCCCCCCCCCCCCCCCCCCCCCCCCCCCCCCCCCCCCCCCCCCCCCCCCCCCCCCCCCCCCCCCCCCCCCCCCCCCCCCCCCCCCCCCCCCCCCCCCCCCCCCCCCCCCCCCCCCCCCCCCCCCCCCCCCCCCCCCCCCCCCCCCCCCCCCCCCCCCCCCCCCCCCCCCCCCCCCCCCCCCCCCCCCCCTCTCTCATAGGATTGGATTTGGTGGAAAGAAGATTTGAGTGGAAAGCAACTTGAGGAAAGCTAGAGATCAAGATTTATGTGGTTGGAATGGAATATCTTGACCTCAACACAAGTGTAGGTGGTTCTCTCTAAGAAAATATGTGTTGGGAGTGTAGGCATGTTCTGATGGCTCTCTCCACGAATGAAGAGTGGGTGGAGGGGTATTTATAGCCTCCACACAAAATCTAACCGCTACACACAAATCACCAAACTCGGTGGGACCGATTCAAAGAACTCGGTCAGACCGATTTGGTTCATAATGTGACCGTAGGAGTTTCGGTGGGACTGACATGTCAACTCGGTGGGACCGATATCATTAGGGTTAGGGCATAATGTAATTTCAGTGAGACCGATTACACAAACTCGGTGAGACCGATTTTGGTAATAGACTAACAGAGAGTTGGTCAGGCAAACTCGGTGGGACCGATTCGCTCATCTCGGTTAGACCGAAACGTTACGAAAAGAAAACAGAGTGTTTGCATTGCAATCTTGGTGGGACCGATTGCATATTTCGGTGAGACCGAAATTATTGCAATAGGCAACAGAGAGTTTGCAATCCCATCTCGGTGAGACCGAGATCCCTATCGGTGAGACCGAATTGATTAGGGTTTCTGGCAGTGGCTATGTCAACTGAACTCGGTGGCTCCGGATATGAAATTTTGGTGGGGCCGAGTTGGACTTTTGGTTTGGGACATATGTGGATATGAGAAAGTGGTTGAGGGCTTTGGAGCATATCACTAAGCACTTTGAGCAAGCAAGCCATTAAGCAACACCTCATCCCCTCTTAATAGTATTGGCTTTCCTATGGACTCAATGTGATCTTGGATCACTAAAATAGAAAAAGTAAAGTCCTGAGCTTTGAGCTTGAGCCAATCCTTTGTCTTTAGCATTTTGAAGGGGTTCCACATCCTCTAGTCCATGCCACTCCATTGTTGAACTTATCTGAAACATATTAGGTAGAAGCATTAGTTCAACAAGAGATATGTTGACATTAATTACCAAAATCACCCAGGGAGCACTTGTGCTTTCATATCCATAAAAGATTTAACACAATCAAACTTAGGTGTTATACCTGACTCCTTAACTTCGTCGAGATCCCAATCTTCAGAGTTGCATTTAATTCTTTCTAATAAATCCCATCTAAATTCAATAATCTTCATCATAAAAGAACCAGTACAAGAAGTATCGAGCATGGAGCGATTGTTGAGAGAAAGACGAGCATAAATTTTTTGAATAATAATTTCTCTTGAGAGCTCATGATTGGGGCATGAATATAACATTGACTTAAGCCTCCCCCAAGCTTGAGCGATACTTTCTCCTTCGCGAGGCCAAAAATTATATATATAATTACGATCACGATGAACCAGATGCATAGGATAAAACTTTTGATGAAATTCCAATTTCAATCGGTTGTAGTTCCATGATCCAATATCATCACATAGCCTAAACCATGTCAATGCCTTTCCCTTCAAAGATAAAGGGAAGACCTTCTTCTTGATAACATCCTCGGGCATACCTGCAAGCTTAAATAATCCACAAACTTCATCCACATAGATTAGGTGCATATCAGGATGTAATGTTCCATCTCCTGTAAAAGTATTAGCTAGCAGTTTCTCTATCATACCCGAAGGAATTTCAAAGTAAACATTTTCAATAGGTTCAGTAGGTTGAGGAGCAACTCTTTGCTCTACCAGTCGGGGTGAAGATACCCCGAACAAGCCCCTCAAAGGATTATTTTCCATAGTAACAAGTGACAGTAAATTTCAGCACACTATATAAATTTTTCCTTACCAAATTCCACCTACCAAAGGCGCTTCACTCCCCGGCAACGGCGCCAGAAAAGAGTCTTGATGACCCACAAGAATAGGGGATCTATCGTAGTCCTTTCCATAAGTAAGAGTGTCGAACCCAACGAGGAGTAGAAGGAAATGATAAGCAGTTTTCAGTAAGGTATTCTCTGCAAGCACTGAAATTACCGGTAACAGATAGTTTTGTGATAAGGTAATTCGTAACGGGTAACAAGTAACAAAAGTAAGCAAGGTGCAGCAAGGTGGCCCAATCCTTTTTGTAGCAAAGGACAAGCCTGGACAAACTTTATATAAAGGGGGGGGGGGGGGGGGGGGGGGGGGGGGGGGGGGGGGGGGGGGGGGGGGGGGGGGGGGGGGGGGGGGGGGGGGGGGGGGGGGGGGGGGGGGGGGGGGGGGGGGGGGGGGGGGGGGGGGGGGGGGGGGGGGGGGGGGGGGGGGGGGGGGGGGGGGGGGGGGGGGGGGGGGGGGGGGGGGGGGGGGGGGGGGGGGGGGGGGGGGGGGGGGGGGGGGGGGGGGGGGGGGGGGGGGGGGGGGGGGGGGGGGGGGGGGGGGGGGGGGGGGGGGGGGGGGGGGGGGGGGGGGGGGGGGGGGGGGGGGGGGGGGGGGGGGGGGGGGGGGGGGGGGGGGGGGGGGGGGGGGGGGGGGGGGGGGGGGGGGGGGGGGGGGGGGGGGGGGGGGGGGGGGGGGGGGGGGGGGGGGGGGGGGGGGGGGGGGGGGGGGGGGGGGGGGGGGGGGGGGGGGGGGGGGGGGGGGGGGGGGGGGGGGGGGGGGGGGGGGGGGGGGGGGGGGGGGGGGGGGGGGGGGGGGGGGGGGGGGGGGGGGGGGGGGGGGGGGGGGGGGGGGGGGGGGGGGGGGGGGGGGGGGGGGGGGGGGGGGGGGGGGGGGGGGGGGGGGGGGGGGGGGGGGGGGGGGGGGGTTCTCCCATGTCCTCAGGAACAAATGTAACTACTCACAAATCATATTCATGTTCATAATTAGAGGGGTATTAATGTGCATAAAGGATCTGAACATATAATCTTCCACTGAATAAACCAACTAGCATCAACTACAAGGAGTAATCAACACTACTAGCAACCCGCAGGTACCAATATGAGGTTTTGAGACAAAGATTGGATACAAGAGATGAACTAGGGTTTGAGAGGAGATGGTGCTGGTGAAGATGTTGATGAAGATTGACCCCCTCCCGATGAGAGGATCGATGGTGATGACGATGGTGATGATTTCCCCCTCCCGGAGGGATGTTTCCCCGGCAGAACAGCTCCGCCAGAGCCCTAGATTGGTTTCGCCAAGGTTCTGCCTCGAGACGGCGGCGCTTCGTCCCGAAAGCTTCCTTCTGATTTTTTTCAGGGCAAAAGACACCTTATACCAGAAGATGGGCATCGGGGGGCTTCCAGGTAGCCCACGAGGCAGGGGGCGCGCCCAGGGGGGTAGGGCGCGCCCCCACCCTCGTGGCCAGGGTGTGGGCCCCATTCGGTTGATTATTTCACCAGTATTTTTTATTAATTCCAAAAAGTGCCTCCGTGAAGTTTCAGGACTTTTGGAGTTGTGCAGAATAGGTCTGTAATATTTGCTCCTTTTCTAGCCCAGAATTCCAGCTGCCGGCATTCTCTTTCTTCATGTAAACCTTGTAAAATAAGAGGGAAAAGGCATAAGTATTGTGACATAATGTGTAATAACAGCCCATAATGCAATAAATATCGATATCAAAGCATGATGCAAAATGGACGTATCAACGTATCACTCTCCATGGAGATGCATAGCAACGAGAGGGGAGAGTGTGTCTACGTACCCTTGTAGACTGTAAGCAGAAGCGTTTAGTAACACGGTTGATGTAGTCGAACTTCTTCGCGATCCAACCGATCAAGTACCGAACGTACGGCACCTCCGCGTTCAGCACACGTTCAGCTCGGTGACGTCCACACCTTCTTGATCCAGCAAGACGGCGAGGTAGTGGATGAGTTCCGGCAGCACGACGGCGTGGTGACGGTGACAGCGATGCTATCTTCGCGGGGCTTCACCTAAGCACTACGAAAATCTGACCGATGATGTAAACGATGGAGGGGGCGCCGCACACGGCAGAGATTGTTGTGGTTATGTGTGGCGCACCTTCCCATATATATATATATAGGGAAAATCCATCCTACCACCCGGTGGTAGTTACCCCACATATCTCATATACTACCATGTGATACTATATGTACTATTTTATTATTTTAAATATGTTCATATATTATATCTAAGATATTTTAAAGCAAGTTACATGAAAAAATTGCATATGAGTCCATAATTTTTGTTATATTTGTGAAATACGTACATATTTGTACGTAAAAAAGAGCATACTCAAAACATGGTACATACTACCCAAAAATTAGTATATACTACCTAATCATTGATATATACTACATACTACATGTACGTACTCTTGGTTTCGACAGATACTACATACAACATACAAACGAAAGTGGTGGTAACTACCACTGCTTGTAGGAAACATTTGAAAATCCATCCTACCACCTGGGGGTAGTTACCCCACATGTCTCATATACTACCATGTGGTAGTATATATTCTACTTTATCATTTTAAGTATGTTCATATACTATATATAAGATACTGCAAAGTGAGTTACATAAAAAAATTGCAAGTTGGCCCATGGTTTTTATTATATTTGTGAAATACGTACATATTTGTACGTAAAAGAGAGCATACTCAAAATAGGATACATACTACCAAAAATAGTATATATACTACCTAAACATTCTTATATACTACATACTACGCATACATACTCTCGAATTTGATAGATACTACATACAATATACAAAACTCAAGTGGTGGTAACTACCACTAGTGGTAGATAAAATTTGTCCTATAAAATTAGGTGGGGGAGAGGGGAGAGGCCAAGGGGCGCCCCAAGTAGGCCGAATCCTACTTCGGGTCTTTCCCTAGCCCCCCCCCCTCTTCCATATTTGTCGGAGGGGGGAGGAAAGGGGGAGAGGGAAGGAAGGGGGAGGCCGAATCCCCCTTTCCTTTCTCCCATGGATCGGCTGCCTTAGGGGGGCGCGCCAGACCCCTGTGGGCTGGTGTGCTCCCCTCTAATGGCCCAATAGGCCCATCACCCTCCCGGGGTGTCCGGTACCTCCTCCGGCATTCCGATGACTACCCGGTACACTCCGAAACTCTTCCGGTGTCCGAATATCATCATCCTATATACCACTCTTTACCTTCGGACCATTCCGGAGCTCCTCGTCATGTCCGTGATCTCATCCGGGACTCCGAACAACATTAGGTCACCAAATCATATAACTCATATAACACTATATCGTCAACGAACGTTAAGCGTGCGGACCCTACGGGTTCGAGAACTATGTAGACATGACCGAGACACCTCTCCGGTCGATAATGAATAGCGGGACCTGGATGCCCATATTGATTCCTACATATTCCATGAAGATCTTTTATTGGTTGAACCTTTATGACAACATACATAATTCCCTTTGTCTGTCGGTATGTTACTTGCCCGAGATTCGATCGTAGGTATCTCTATACCTAGTTCAATCTCGTTACCGACAAGTATCTTTACTCGTTCTGTAATACATCATCTTGCAACTAACTCCTTAGTCACTTTGCTTGCAAGCTTCTTGTGACGTGTATTACCGAGAGGGCCCAGAGATACCTCTCTGACACCGGAGTGACAAATCCCAATCTCGATCCACGCCAACTCAACAGACACCTTCGGAGATACCTGTAGAGCATATTTATGATCACCCAATTACGTTGTGACGTTTGATAGCACACAAGGTATTCCTTCGGTATCCAGGAGTTGCATGATCTCATGGTCAAAGGAACATGTATTTGACATTAAGAAAGCAGCAGCAATAAACTGAACGATCATATGCTATGCTAACGGTTGGGTCTTGTCCATCACATCATTCTCCTAATGATGTGATCCCGTTATCAAATGACAACTCATGTCTATGGTTAGGAAACCTTAACCATCTTTGATCAACAAGCTAGACTAGTAGAGGATCACTATAGGGACACACATGTATTTAAGTTTTCGGTCAATACAATTCTAGCATTAATAATAAACCTTTATCATGAATAAGGAAATATAATAATAACCATTTTATTACTGCCTCTAGGGCATATTTACATCAGTTTTACCCAGGTTCGGCCCCTCTTGATGGAGGTAAAACCCTACGTCCCGCTCTTGTTTATATTAATGGAGATGTATCAAGTACATAGTTGATCTACCTCGAGATCGTAAGATGTGGTCTAACTCTAGGGCTAGGTGAATGATATTGCGTTGATGTCCCCTCTACGGGCTAAACCCCTTGGCTTATATACTGAAAGCACAAGTGCTCCCTGGGTGATTTTGGTAATTAATGTCAACATATCTCTTGTTGGACTAATGGTTTTATCTAGTATATTTCAGACAAGTTCAACGATGGTGTGGCAAGGACAAGAGGGTGTGGAATCCCTTCAGAATGCTAAGGACAAATATTGGCAAAAGCTCAAGACTCTTCATCTTTATTTTAGTGATCCAAGATCACATTGAGTCCATAGGAAAGCCAATACTATTAAAAGGGGATTAGGTGTTGCTTAATGGCTTGCTTGCTCAAATGCTTAGTGATATTGCTCCAAAACCCTCAACCACGCTTTCTCCATCCAAATATGTCAAAATCTTAAATTCCAACTCGGCTGCACCGATTCTTTCTACCCCGAGCCACCGAGTTCACATGACATAGCCACAGCCAGAAACCCTAGCAATTCGGTCTCACTGATACGGATCTCGGTCTCACCAAGATGGCCTTGCCAGCGCTCTGGGACTTGTTGCATTTATTTTGGTCTCACCGAGTTTATGCAATCTGTCTCACTGAGTTGGCTTGACAGACTCTCTGTTGCTTATTGCTTCACTTCGGTCTCACCGAGTTGATGCAATCGGCACCACCAAGATGATGTTTTCCCTAAGCCCTAGCACATCGGTCTCACCGAGTTGTTCCAGTTGGTCCCACCAAGATTCCTAATGTTCACATTTTTAAACTAGTCGGTGCCACCGAGTTTAACCATTCGGTCTCACCGAGTTGAGTCAAATGTGTGTAACGGTTGGATTTTGTGTGGAGGCTATATATAACCCTCCACCCCCTCTTCATTCATGGAGAGAGCCACCAGAACGTGCCTACACTTCTACCATTCATTTTCTGAGAGAGAACCACCTACTCATGTGTTGAGATCAAGACATTCCAATCCTACCACAAGAATCTTGATTTCTAGCCTTCCCCAAGTTACTTTCCACTCAAATCATCTTTCCACCATAGCCAAATCTGAGAGAGAGGGTTGAGTGTTGGGGAGACTATCATTTGAAGCACAAGAGCAGGGAGTTCATCATCAACACACCATCTATTACCTTTTGAAGAGTGGTGTCTCCTAGATTGGTTAGGTGTCGCTTGGGAGCCTCCGTCAAGATGTGGAGTTGAACCAAGAAGTTTGTAAGGGCAAGGAGATCTACCCGAGTGAGGCAAGTCCTTCATGGGCGATGGCCATGGTGGGATAGACAAGGTTGCTTCTTCGTGGACCCTTCATGGGTGGAGCCCTCCGTGGACTCGCGCAGTTGTTACCCTTCATGGGTTGAAGTCTCCATCAACGTGGACGTACGATAGCACCACCTATCGGAACCATGCCAAAAATCTCCGTGTCTCCATTGCGTTTGCAAACTCCAATCCCATCCCTTACTTTCTTACAACTTGCATGCTTTACTCTTTCCGCTGCATATACTCTTGTCATGCTTGCTTGAAATGTATTGTGTATGCTTTAACTTGTGAGAAAACTCAACCTTAACTTGAAGAAATTAAAACGGCTACTTTTGCTTATGAAGGGTATAATCACCCCCCCTCTAGACCCCTCTTATCGATCCTTTCAATTGGTATCAGAGCATTGTCTCCATTGCTTTGGTTTAATCACCATTGGAGGAAGATGGATGAGTCTACATTCGGGAGTATTAGACATAGAGTGCCTATTCTTGATGGGGAGTTTTATGGTTCTTGGAAAAATGAAATGCTTGTGATTTTCAATGAATATAATTTGAACAAGTATGTTACTAGCCCTTATGTGCCTCCCATTGATCATTTGCATCCTACCCCTGATGAGTATCTTAACATGGTTTGCAATCTTAGGACCATTGATCTTATCATTTGAGGATTGTCTAGAAATTTTCTTGTATGCTTGCCTACTTGTGAATGCGCATATACTATATGGAATTATCTTGAAGAATGCTTTTCGAACTACTCCTTGAAAAATGTAGATGAGATTCTTCAAAAGTCTATTGCTTTTCAAAATATGGAACCTAGTGATCCTGAGTTTGATGAATGTCTATTTGAGCTCCGTGATCTTATGCGTGCCAAAGGAAATGTTGGAGTCATTAGTAGCATCATTTCGGAGACAATTAGAATTCATAAACTTGAACATTGTCATGGTCATAAATCTAACAAATCACTTGACCTAGGTGATGATTACATGGATGATGTTGGGCATGATTATTATGATGAAGGCGAAGATAGTGATGCCGACCTTGAGGAGTCTATGAGGCATTTTGGTCTCATGGATAATTTTTGTGACTATATGGCCGGAGGAAAAGAGTGGATTCTTGATAGTGGATGTACCGATCACATGACCGGAGATAAAGACATGTTCCGCGAGCTTGCTAAGAATGATGGTCCACTCAAGTATGTCACTTTTGGAGACAACTCCAAGGGTAAGGTGAAGGAAATATGCCCTAGAGGCAATAATAAAGTTGTTATTTTATATTTCCTTATTCATGATAAAGGTTTATTATTCATGCTAGAATTGTATTGATCAAAAACTTAAATACATGTGTGAATACATACACAAATACCGTGTCCCTAGTGAGCCTCTAGTAGACTATAGCTCGCTGATCAAAGATGGTTAAGGTTTCCTGACCATAGACATGAGTTGTCATTTGATAACGGGATCACATCATTAGGAGAATGATGTGATGGACAAGACCCATCAGTTAGCTTAGCATATGATCGTTTAGTTTATTGCTACTGCTTTCTTGAATGTCAAATACATGTTCCTTCGACCATGAGATCATGCAACTCCCGGATAGCGGAGGAATACCTTGTGTGCTATCAAATGTCACAACGTAACTAGGTGATCATAAAGATGCTCTACAGGTATCTCCGAAGGTGTTTGTTGAGTTGGCATGGATCAAGATTTGGATTTGTCACTCCGAGTATCGGAGAGGTATCTCTCGGCCCTCTCGGTAATACACATCATAAAATTGCAAGCAAATGACTAAGGAGTTAGTTACGAGATGATGTATTACGGAACGAGTAAAGAGACTTGCCGGTAATGAGATCGAACTAGGTATGAAGATACCGACGATCGAATCTCGGGCAAGTAACATACGATAGACAAAGAGAATTACGTATGTTGTCATAACGGTTCGACCGATAAAGATCTTCATAGAATATGTAGGAACCAATATGGGCATCCAGGTTCCGCTATTGGTTATTGACCGGAGAGGTGTCTCGGTCATGTCTACATAGTTCTCGAACCCGTAGGGTCCGCACGCTTAACGTTCATTGACGATATAGTGTTATATGAGTTATATGATTTGGCGACCAAATGTTGTTCGGAGTCCTAGATGAGATCACGAACATGACGAGGAGCTCCGGAATGGTCTGGAGGTAAAGATTTATATATAGGATGATACTATTTGGACACCGGAAGAGTTTCGGGACATACCGGGTAGTCATCGGGCCATCGGAAGGGGTTCCGGTAAGCCCCGAGAGGTTTATGGGCCATATGGGCCAAGAGAAGGGAGCACACCAGCCCACAAGGGGCTGGTACGCCTCTCTATGGCAGCCGGCCATAGGGGAGAGAAGGAAATAGGGGAGTAGGCCTCCTCCTTCCTTCCCTCTCCTCCTCTTTCCTTCCCCCTTAGGGGAATTATGGCAGGGGTCGCAAGACAGGGCAGGAGCCATAGGGCTGGCCGGCCACCTTTGTGGTGCACCTGGCTGCCTCCCCTCTCCCCCCACCTATATATATATGCAGAAGGGGGCGCCACACAAGGACACAACATTGTCTTAGCCATGTGCGGCGTCCCCCTCCACCGTTTACACCCTCGGTCATATTTTCGTAGTGCTTAGACGAAGCCCTGCGGAGGTAGCATCACCATCACCGTCACCACGCCGTCGTGCTGCCAGAACTCATCCACTACCTCGCCGTCTTGCTGAATCAAGAAGGCATGGATTTCACCGAGCTGAACGTGTGTTGAACGCGGAGGTGCCGTACATTCGGTACTCGATCGGTTGGATCATGAAGAAGTTCAACTACATCAACTGCGTTACTAAACGCTTCCGCTTACGGTCTACGAGGGTACGTAGACACACTCTCCCCTCTCGTTGTTATGCATCTCCATGGATAGATCTTGCATGTGCGTAGGAATTTTTTGTTTTCCATGCAACGTTTCCCAATAGTGGCATCATAGCCAGGTCTATGCGTAGATGATATGAATGAGTAGAACACAAAGAGTTGTGGGCAGTGATAGTCATACAGCTTACCGCCAACGTCTTATTTTTATTCGGCGGTATTGTGGGATGAAGCGGCCCGAACCAACCTTACATGTCCACGCACATGAGACCGGTTCCACCAACTGACATGCAACTTCTTTTGCATAAAGGTGGCTGGCGAGTGTCTGTTTCTCCTACTTTAGTTGAATCAAATTTGATGGCGGCCAGTCCTTGAAGAAGGTTAAAACAACAAACTTGATAAATCATCGTTGTGGTTTTTGCCGTAGGTAAGAACGATTCTTGCTAGAAACCCATAGCAGCCACGTAAAACCTGCAACAACAAAGTAGAGGACATCTAACTTGTTTGTGCAAGGTATGATGTGATGTGATATGGTCAAGACGTGATGTGATATGCGTTGTTGTATGAGATGATGATGTTTTGTAAATATCAACAACCGGCAGGAGCCTTAGGGTTGTCTCTTAATTATTGTATGAAATGCAATAGCCATGTAATTGCTTTACTTTATCACTATGCATTAGCAATAGTTGTAGAAGCAATAGTTGGCGAGACGATCCCGATGCAAGGATGGAGATAATGGCGATGCTTTGGAGATGGAGATCAAAAGCACAAGATGATGATGGCCATATCATGTCACATATTTTGATTGCATGTGATGTTTATCCTTTATGCATCTTATTTTGCTTAGAACGGCGGTAGCATTATAAGATGATCCCTTCACTAAATTTCAAGATAAAAGTGTTCTCCCCGAGTATGCACCATTGCTAAAGTGCGCCGTTTCGAAGCACCTCGTGATGATCGGGCGTGATAGACTCTACGTTCACATACAACGGGTGTAAGCCAGATTTACACACGCAGAATACTTGGGTTAAACTTGACGAGGCTGGCATGTACATACATGGTCTTGGAACACTGGAGACCGAAAGGTCGAACGTGAGTCATATAGTAGATATGATCAACATAGAGATGTTCACCATTGATGACTACCCCATCTCACGTGATGATCGGACATGGGTTAGTTGATTTGGATCATGTATCACTTAGACAACTTGAGGGATGTTGATTTAAGTGGGAGTTCATTAGTAGTTTGATTAATTGAACTTAGTTTATCATGAACTTAGTCTTAATAGTTTTGCATATCTATATTGTAGATCAATAGCTCGCGATATAGCTCCCTTATTTTTTTTGATATGTTCCTAGAGAAAAATAAGTTGAAAGATGATAGTAGCAATGATGCGGACTGGGTCCATGATCTGAGGATTATCCTCATTGCTGCACAAAAGAATTATGTCCTTGATGCACCGCTAGGTGACAGACCTATTGCAGGAGCAGATGCAGATTTTATGAACGGTTGGCAAGCTCGATATGATGACTACTTAATAGTTTAGTGCGCCATGCTTTACGGCTTAGAACCAGGAATTCAAAAATGTTTTGAACGCCACAGAGCATATGAGATGTTCCAAGAGCTGAAATTGGTATTTCAGACTCATGCCCGTGTCAAGATGTATGAGACCTCTGACAAGTACTTTGCCTACAAGATGGAGGAGAATAGCTCAGCTAGTGAGAATGTGTTCAGAAAGTCTGGGTACTACAATCGCTTGAATCAAGTGGGAGTTAATCTTCCACATAAGATAGTGATTGACAGAGTTCTCTGATACGTCTCCAACGTATCTATAATCTTGATTGTTCCATGCTATTATATTATGTGTTTTGGATGTTTTATATGCATTATTATGCTATTTTATATTATTTTTGGGACTAACATATTAACCTAGAGCCCAGTGTTAGTTTTTGTTTTTTCCTTGTTTTTGAGTTTCGCAGAAAAGGAATATCAAACGGAGTCCAAATGGAATAAAACTTCACGATGATTTTTCTTGGACCCGAAGACACCCAGAGGACTTGGAGTCCAAGCCAGAAGAGCCACGAGGCAGCGATAAGGGTGCAGGGCGCCCCCTGCCTTGTAGCCCCCTCGGGACTCCCCTAGCCTAACTCTTCGTCCTATATATTCACATATATTCCAGAACCATCAGAGAGAACCATGAAAATACTTTTCCGCCGCCGCAACCTTATGTTCCCGTGAGATCCCATCATGGGGCTTTTTCCGGCATCCTGCCGGAGGGGGATTCGATCACGGAGGGCATCTACATCAACCCTATTGCCCATCTGATGAAGCATGAGTAGTTTACCACAGACCTACGGGTCCATAGCTAGTAGCTAGATGGCTTCTTCTCTCTCTTTGATTCTCAATACCATGTTCTCCTCAATGTTCTTGGTGATCTATCCGATGTAATCTTCTTTTGCGGTGTGTTTGTCGAGATCTGATGAATTGTGGATTTATGATCAGCTTATCTATGAATATTATTTGAATCTTCTCTGAATTCTTATATGCATGATTTGATATCTTTGTATTTCTCTTCGAATTATCGGTTTGGTTTGGCCAACTAGATTGATTTTTCTTGCAATGGGAGAGGTGCTTAGCTCTGGGTTCAATCTTGCGTGATTTCACCCAGTGACAAAGTACGGGTAGCGAGACATGTATTGCATTGTTGCCATCAAGGATGACAAGATGGGGTTGTCATCATATTGCTTGAGTTAATTCCTCTACATCATGTCATCTTACTTAAGGCGTTACTCCGTTCTTTATGAACTTAATACTCTAGATGCATGCTGGATAGCGGTCGATGTGTGGAGTAATAGTAGTAGATGCAGGCAGGAGTTGGTCTACTTGACACGGACGTGATGCCTATATTTCATAATCATTGCCTTGAATATCATCATAACTTTGCGCTTTTCTATGAATTGCTCGACGGTAATTTGTTCACCTACTGTATTATTTGCCTTCATGAGAGAAGCCTCTAGTGAAACCTATGGCCCCCGGGTCTATTTTCCATCGTATTTGCTTTCCGATCTACTATTTTGCAATCTTTTATTTTAATATCTATAAACCAAAAAACCCAAAAATATTTTACCTTTTATCTATCTCTATCAGATCTCACCTTTGCAATTGACCGTGAAGGGATTGACCACCCCTTTATCGCGTTGGGTGCAAGTGTTTGATTGTTTGTGCAGGTGCATCGATTGGGGACTTACTTGTACCTCCTACTGGATTGATACCTTGGTTCTCTAACTGAGGAAAATACTTATCTCTACTTTGCTGCATCACGCTTTCCTCTTCAAGGGAAAAGCCAACGCAAGCTCAAGAAGTAGCAGGAAGAATTTATGGCGCCGTTGCCGTGGAGGTCTACATCAAGCCTACCAAGTACCCGTCATAAACTCTCATCTCTTGCATTACATTATTTGCCATTTGCCTCTTGTTTTCCTCCCCCCCCACTTCTAAAACGATTTTTAGAAAAACACAAAAAGATTTGCCTTTTTATTCGCCCTTCTTCCGTTCGTCTTTTCGTTTGCCTTTTGTTTGCTCGTGTGCTAGATCGTTTGATTTTTCCTCATGGCTAGTCCTTCCACCATTGCTAGTACTCCCGAGAGTGAAGTTCTTAATTTTAAGCAAAAGGAGGGAGAAAATTTAAAAGATGCTTGGTATAGAATTTGCAATGCTCAAAATAGATCTACTCGTAAGCAATCTACTACTGTTCTCCTTCAAAATTTCTATATGGGTGTTACTTCTTGGAATAGATATATTCTAGATACCATTACTGGGGGGAATTTCTTGGGAAGTCATACTTTTGATGCTTATACTACTATGATAGATTTGGTAGGCTCACCACCCCTTATGGTTAATGAAACTGTTTTAACTTTGGAACATGTGATGCAAAGGCTTGATATTATCGAGAATAAAGTTGCTACCATAGATCTTATTGAAAACTTGGATAAAAAGATTCATAATCATATTACTCAATATGGATCTAAGTTAGGAGTTACTTTAAAGAATCTAAGGGAAAAGGAACCCATAGTTAATGAAAAGATAGATCAAGATTCTACTAGGATTGGCAAACTAGAAGATATTATTACCAACTTGGGTTCTGCCTTTTCCTCCGTTAAAACTACTAAAAATTCTCCTCCTACCAAAGTTACTAAGTTTATTTATGTTCCTAAGAATAAGGGTGAAACGTCTAGTAAAGGAAACGAAGATCTCAAGATGATAAATGTTCACCCTAACCTTTTTGATATTATTAAGGAACCAATTGCCACGAGTGAATTTCTTGATTTCTTGCCTAGGAGTTTGATCATTGATAAAACTAAAGAACCTCCTAAGGATTATAAGTGTGCATTTGAAGAATTGCATACCAAAGATGACAATACCTAGATCTATTGCAATATGCCTAGCTAGGGGCATTAAACAATAGCCCTTGTTGGGAGGCAACCCAATTTTATTTTTGTTCTTGCTTTTTGCTTCTATTTTATTGAATAATTTTATCATCTAGCCTCTGGTTAGATGTGTTTTTATGTTTTAATTAGTGTTTGTGCCAAGTAAGACCTTTGGGATGGCTTACGGTGATAGTTTATTTGATCTTGCTGAAAAACAGAAACTTTTGCGCCCAGTAAAATAATTTTCATAATTCACAGAAGCGTGCTTTTGATCTGAATTTTTTTAAAAAGTTTGATACACAAATTTCCCAAGTCGTCCTAATTTTTCAGAATTTTTGAAGTTACATAAGTATTCTAAGTTTTCAGATTGCTATAGACTATTCTGTTTTTGACAGATTCTGTTTTTTCTTGTGGTGTTTGCTTATTTCGATGAATCTGTGGGTAGTATCAGGTGGTAAGAACCATGGAGAAGTTGGAATACAGTAGATATTACACCAATATAAATAAAGAATGAGTTCGCAACAGTACCAAGTGGTGATTTTATTTTCTTATACTAACGGATCTCATGAGTTTTCTGTTGAGTTTTGTGTTGTGAAGTTTTCAAGTTTTGGGTAAAGATTTGATGGACTATGGAATAAGGAGTAGCAAGAGCCTAAGCTTGGGTATGCCCAAGGCACCCCAAGGTAATATTCAAGGACAACCAAGAGCCTAAGCTTGGGTATGCCCTGGAAGGCATCCCCTCTTTCGTCTTCGTCTATCGGTAAATTTACTTGAGGCTATATTTTTATTCACCACATGATATGTGTTTTGCTTGGAGCGTCTTGTATGATATGAGTCTTTGACTTTTAGTTTGCCACAATAATCCTTGCTGTACACACATTTTGAGAGGGACACGCATGAATCGTGATTTATTAGAATACTCTATGTGCTTCACTTATATCTTTTGAGCTAGGCAATTTTGCTCCAGTGCTTCACTTATATCTTTTTAGAGCACGGAGGTGGCTTTATTTTATAGAAATTATTGAACTCTCTTGCTTCACTTATATTATTTTGAGAGTCTCTCTAAACACCATGGTAATTTGCTTAGGTTATGAATTTAGTCCTAATATGATAGGCATCCAAGAGGGATATAATAAAAACTTTCATATAAAGTGCGTTGAATACTATGAGAAGTTTGTTTCCTTGTGATTGTTTTGAGATATAAAGATGGTGATATTAGAGTCATGCTAGTGAGTAATTGTGAATTGGAGAAATACTTGTGTTAAGGTTTGTGATTCCCGTAGCATGCACGTATGGTGAACCGTTATGTAATGAAGTTGGAGCATGAGGTATTTATTGATTGTCTTCCTTATGAGTGGCGGTCGGGGACGAGCGATGGTCTTTTCCTACCAATCTATCCCCCTAGGAGCATACGCTTAGTACTTTGTTTCGATACCTAATAGAATTTTGCAATAAGTATGTGAGTTCTTTATGACTAATGTTGAGTCCATGGATTATACGCGCTCTCACCCTTCCACCATTGCTAGCCTCTCTTGTACCGTGCAACTTTCGCCGGTGCATTACACCCACCATATACCTTCCTCGAAACAGCCACCATACCTACCTATTATGGCATTTCCATAGCCATTCCAAGATATATTGCCATTCCACCGTTCCGTTTATCATGACACGCTTCATCATTGTCATATTGCTTTGCATGATCGTAAGATAGCTAGCATGATGTTTACATGGCTTGTCCGTTTATTTGATGTCATTCGCTACGCTAGATCATTGCACATCCACTACAAAAAAAATACACTTCCGTGATGATACGTGTTTGTCACAGTAGGTCACGTTTTCTGTCATGCATGTACATCCATGACAAATTTATGACAGAATCAAGATAGTCATACCTGTGCTGTCGTAGAAGTGTTCCATGACATTACCAAAATTATCATCATGGAAGTGTCCACTTCCATGACGATAAATCGCGCGTCACAGAAGTGCTTTCGTCAAGGGTGACCGACACGTGGCATCCACCGTAACGGAACGCCGTTAAGCTATCGGGTCCGGTTTTGGATCCGATAACCCGTTAACAGCCCGGACCAATGGGGATTTTCCACATGTAAAATTCGGATTGGCTGACGGAAACACGTGTCAGCTCCGCGTTGGCACAGGTGTCACTCATCCAATGGGCGAGATGCGCCTATGATATGTTGACACGTGGACCGGCCCAAAAGTGGCCCATAAAGTTTAAATGGGCCGGCCCAACTAAAGGCGCACAAGATTTTGCGGTCCATAATGGGCCGGCC
Organism: Thinopyrum obtusiflorum; assembly: GCA_036873465.1. Lineage (NCBI taxonomy): Eukaryota > Viridiplantae > Streptophyta > Magnoliopsida > Poales > Poaceae > Thinopyrum > Thinopyrum obtusiflorum. The sequence goes on from JAAAWM010009846.1 coordinate 26,143, forward strand.
CAGCAAAAGGCCCACGAGATTTTGCGTATCATAATGGGCCGACCCAGCTAAGGGCCCACGAGATTTTGTGGGCCATAATGGGCCAGCCCAGCTAAAGGCCCGCAAGATTTTGCGGACCATAATGGGCCGGCCCAGCTAAAGGCCCACAAGATTTTGCGGACCATAATGGGCCGGCCCAGCTAAAGGCCCACGAGATTTCGCCAACCATAATGGGCCGGCCCAGCAGAAGGCCCAAAAGATTTTGATGACACTAGTAGGCCGGCCCATTAACACGCTGCCATGTTTTGGGCCAAATGCCGACCCATATTTGATCCGGTCCATTAATAGGCTGCCACGTTCCGGGCCTAATAAAGGCCCATATGTGATCCGGCCCGTTAAAAGCCTACCACGTTGTGGGCCAAATTACGGCCCAGATCAGGTCCAGCCCTTTGAGAGGCTTTGGGCTAAATTATGGCCCATATCAGATTCGGCCCGTCAACTGGACGCTATCCTTTTGGGCCCACTTGATAAAGGCCCATTTAGTAATTCGGCCTGATATTAGTTTCGGCCTGTTAAAGGCCCGTTTAACATTTTGGCCCTATATATATTTCGGCCTGTTAAAAGCCCGTCATATAGTTGCGCCTAACTACGGTCCCGTTTGCATCCGGCCTGCTCACAGACGATAATCTGATTGGGCCAAACAAGGACCGAGACAATTTTGGCCTGTTATAAGCCCATGATTTGATTGGCACAATCATGGGCCGGGGTCTATTTCGGCCTGCTGCCGGCCCGTGAGCTGTTCGGCATGTTTCAGGCCCAACCTACTTTTCAGCCTCCTACAAGCCCATTGAATTTTCATGGGAAAATAGGGCCGGCGGTTTACTCGGCCTATTAAAGGCCCGAATCTACTAGTGGGCCAATTTACATTTAGGCCTGTTAACGGACCAAGATGACGGGGCCCATGATGCGGATCATACATGGTGATTTGCATGACGGCCTGATTATGTACCGTAATTTTATAGTTTGGCCGGTTTACTGCGAAGACAGGATATATATACATAAAATAACTGCAGCATCATGAATAAGAAAAAAAACCTAGACTATACAATAAAGAAATTACGGCATATTACATCCACTGGGCATCAAAGTTCGCCACTATGATAATAAAGCACAAGCAGACAGCAGATTACATACACTCGGCATCAAAGATCGCCACCAGTGCAATTAAACACGCCGACAAAATAATATACAAAACCGACAACACTTCAATAGAGTTCAAGAAAGGTTAGCCCTGCTCGGGAGCTGCAGCGCAAGCAGCTGAGCAAGCTGGTGAGACTACACTTGTTTGACACTTATATCCTCCTCACTCTGAAAGATAAACAAGCAGACAGATGATAGGTTTTGCACATTTAAGTATCAGTGCTGACAATTCATCACATTTCTTACTGATGAATAAAGTGACACAATTTAAAATAGCATTAACACAATATGGTATTGTTCAGGTCAAGACATGGCAGGAAATGACATTGTGAAGGAGTTGCCAGCTTCACGACACCACTGGATTACAGATCAAGAACTCATAAGTGTCAATGGTTAGTGTGCTGTCAATTTATCCCATTTCAGATTGGCAAAATAAGATCACTTGCTCTGTATAGTTTAATTTACATGGTATGAAGAAGGAACTTGGTTGTACAACTGAAAACTTAAATTGAGAAGGACAAACTTTTGTTTATGAACTACTCCCTCTGTCCCATTATATAAGAACATTTTTTACACTACACTAATGTCAAAAACGTTCTTATATTATGGGACGGAGGGAGTACATAATAAACTTTAAACATGCAATTTGATGCGAACACCAAAAATAAACAGTTGTTGCAGTCATGCCTAACCAAATATACACAACAAAGTTTGAAGGCTTGAGAAGGACAAACTTACATTATTGGTGAAGGCAGGCTGGGGGGGGGGGGGGGGGGGGGGGGGGGGGGGGGGGGGGGGGGGGGGGGGGGGGGGGGGGGGGGGGGGGGGGGGGGGGGGGGGGGGGGGGGGGGGGGGGGGGGGGGGGGGGGGGGGGGGGGGGATATTTAAGATAAGATGAAGAGTGATGCTACATAACCAAGTAGCTATAAATGTAAGTACAACGATACAGGCAAAAGGTACAGCCAAGAGCAATGCAGAGCTAAAGTTCTTCAGTACCATCGGTGTTATCCAACCTTATGGTAAGAGTAAATATAGATCTTATGTGTAGAAAATGGAGGGCAAAGGAAAATAAGCTGCAGAGTGATGGTACATGAACAACTACCTGTCAATATAAGTACACTGATAAAGGACAACAGGTACTTACAAGAACAATGCAGAGCTAAAAAAATTCATTGGCATTGGATATATTCTACACTAATGTAACCATTCATACAGATCAGATAATTTGGAGCGAACGATTGATAAGCAAGCTATCATGCATACTGCTGTCACATAATGAACCAGGTATGTATGCAAGTACAGTGATACAGGATAACAGGTACTAACAAGAGCAAAGCAGCGGGCAGCGTATTTGCGATATCCTGTCGTTCTTTTCAAACCGGAATTCTTTTTCGAGCAGATTTCCTGCAAAAAAGATCCGTAAGGCACATGCGGAATAGTAGAAGTTCAAATTGTCATGCGATATCATAGACAGTACCTCATCCTCGGAACGAGACCAGTGCATAACAAGGTTTTTCCATTCAATGTCTTCTAAATTTAGCACAGGAGACTTCACCAGAAATTCGTTTATAGACTTGCCATTAAAGTGTGATTTCCTCAGGTAACACCAATACTGCTGCAATGCTTCCTTGAAAAGCGCAAGCAAGCTTTGCTCGTCATGACTATCTAGATTGACCCTCGCCTACTTACAACAATGTAATGTAAATCATTGATGTGTTCAATCAGCAGAAAATAGGAAAATAATCACCATGAATAATAGCACTTACACGTAAGTGGGACAGGAAGATGTGAAAATGGTGTTTGTCTTCACTATAATCTTCCCATGATGGGAATATATGCACGTAGTCCCTAACAACATTGAAAGCATTGTCTTTTAAACTGGGAATAACTAGAATGGGGTTCCAATCTGCAGGAATTGGCCGTCTCTGTAGTTGGGATAGGTCTTCGGCCGGTGGACTTGCTGTACTTTTTGCTGGAGTGGGATTTTTCTGTGGTACGGCTGGTGCTATGGCAACTGAAATCTGCATACCTTTTGCTGGAGTGCAGGTCCTGTGTGGTGCGGCTAGTGGTGTGGCCAGTGAAGTATGGGTACAGTCTACTGGAGTCGGTCCTA
>JAAAWM010009847.1:0-29442 GCA_036873465.1 Thinopyrum obtusiflorum
CGGCATGTGATTCACTTCGTTCCTGTGTCTGTCCCTTCGGGGAAATGTCACGCAGTGACATCCGGAGTCCTGCCTAGCCTGCTACAGCCTGGTTCACCGGAGTCCTGTTAGCCCAGTGCTACAGCCCGGATTCACACGTTGCTGACCGACATGCTCGATGTTGATTCATGTATGCATGTCCCCATAAGTTAGTGCCACTTTGGGTTCACGACTAGTCATGTCGGCCCGGGTTCTCTGTCATATGGATGCTAGCGACACTATCATATACGTGAGCCAAAAGGCGCAAACGGTCCCAGGCCATGGTAAGGCGACACCCGTGGGAATACCGTGCGTGAGGCCGCAAAGTGATATGAGGTGTTACCGGCTAGATCGATGTGACTTGGAATCGGGGTCCTGACAGTTACATCTAACAACTATGCAATACAACACTACTACTACACTCTAACACAATAAAGCATATGTGTTTTTAGTTTTACTAGATATCATATTGTTACTTATAATTATTCAGTTTGCATACATTAAAATTGCCTCTGAAATGTATGGCCAGTATCATCTACCGCGCGGGAAAAATCCCGCCCTTTCCTGTTTAATCGGGTTTGTATCGATGGATCTTGCGAAATAGCAAAACTATAGTACTATACAGTACAAGTGACAGTTCACTCGGTCGTCGTGTCATCTACTCCTCCGTCGTAAGAGTGGAGCGCTCGCCTTCATAAATCTTCTAGTCCCTTCCATCGACATGTGGGACATCAAGCTACCGGGTCCACGTGCCATACCGGAATACAGTGCAGAGCAGCCGGGGTGAAGCACCCCAGTCATGGCGCCGGCATGGTAATGAGCAATGAGGCGTCAAATCACAAAGTTGCACCTTTCCCGCAGTTAAGTTGGAGGGGTGAAGCAACCATCATTTCACTCGTTGTTGAATCCGCTTCTCCCTCATCTTCTTCAACTTAACCACGTGTTGCTTCTGCCGTTGTTATGCCTCATGTGGGACGCAGATCGGCTTGGTAATGCACTGACACGTGGGACCGCATGTTAGCAAACCGCGAGGACAACGTCCTCGGAAAATAAGAAGCCTAATCCTAGACTTACAAAGGGCTACGTAGCTGCTACGTATACTTTCCATCTAATCTATATATCCCCCCTGATTTTCAGGTGGGGTGGGCCTAATCCTCTCCTTTAATCCAATCAAATAGTCCCACATCACATCAGTTCGTAACTTTATGTAAACCATTACGTGGATGTAGCATTGCTCAAATAAGAAACCTCCCCCGCCATCCGCGCGGCAAAATCACCTCATTTTTACTAATCTTGATTCTATAATTTTTTAGATCAATATAATTGAGATTTGTATAGATAGCACACAGGAGCAAAACCAAGTGGTACTGTTAAGGGCATCCACAATGTGTAGCCATATGTGAAAATAGCTTTTGGCATCGTGGGAACCATTGTGGACGGTGTTGCCAAAGCCAAAAAGATGGAATCGAAGCTCCCTGATTGATTGATTGATTGAAGGAATAGAAAAATGCAACATCTCTCCTCTTTCTCCCATGCTTGGACGCATGTAGTACAGTATAGAGCACAGAGTCTACTCCCCTGTCCCTTCTATCGATGAAGATCTTGTCCTTTGTGTTGTTTCGTTCTAGTTGATCAGTAGTGGAGCCCAGTTGGGGTCGATCGGGGACCTTGTCGCCTTTGGGGTTCTTCTTTTATTTTGGTTCCGTAGTCGGACCTTGATTGTATTTGGATGATGTAATGCTTTATTCATGTAATTGTGTGAAGTGGCGATTGTAAGCCAACTATGTATCTCTTTCCCTTATGTATTACATGGGTTGTGTGAAGATTACCTCACTTGCGACATTGCTTTCGATGCGATTATGCCTCTAAGTCGTGCTTCGACACGTGGGAGATATAGCCGCATCGATGGCGTTATACCCACTCTCTCGCTCCTGCTCTCTTTTACTGCATTAGGACAACACTGTTTCAACTGTTACATGCTGCAGTAGCTGAACCCCTTTCCTCTGCATGACCTGTCATTGCCATAGTAAATAGATGAAACCCACTAGCATGAGTAGGAATTGTTTGAGCCCTGATGTGCCGACTCATTCATACTTGTTGTCATGCCTGCTACTTCTTAGAGTCGAGTCCGGTCTGATTCATCGGGAATGAATTGGAACGTGGTGAACATGTCCTACCGTTGAGAGCTAAGTGTGTGAACACGATTTGGTAAAGGTAGCGGTGAGAGGCCATGTAGGAGTACATGGTGGGTTGTCTCATTGCAGCCGTCCTTAGGAACTGAGTTCTGTGTTTGTGATCCATGAATAGCTACTACCACGCATTGGAATGCTTAAGTGCCCCTCTTGACTTATTAATCAACCTGATCTCTGTCTAGGAGTTGCAACTAGTTTCTGGTGTTTGTAGGTAGTGTTAGTAGTCTACCAAGTGGCACCCGATACAGGTGGGCTTGGGGCAGACTAGGCAGAGTGGCACGGTGTACCAAGTGGCACCCGGATGGTGGGCTTGGGAACCCTGCACACATCGTTTGGGGTCGTGAGCGACACCCCGAACGGATCTCCTTGCGGATGGAACCCAAATAGGCGATAAACCTGGACTAGAGACTTGTTGGTTAGTCAGGTCATGGCCGACTCCCTCGTCCGGCTTCCGCTTGAAGGTTGCCGAGGTACATGACGTGTACAAGGCGATAAGTGGCAAGAGCATGTGTGAAGAAGTACACCCCTGCAGGGTTATCATTATCTATACAAATAGCCGGATTCCTCGGATATGGAAACTTGGACCCCTTGCATAGTTCATAGACAAGTGAAAGTGGATACTCTAAAACTCGCAAGATAAGCGTGAGTGCTATGGATGGCATTCTCGCAGGGAGACGGGAGCGGATCCATAGTGGTGTATTTGTATGGTGAATTTGTGGACTCGTGTGCGCCACCTCAAAAGAGTTACTTGCAGACGTAGTTCAGGTTAGCCACTGAGTCAAAGCTGGCTTGCTGTAGTTAAACTCCACCACCCCCTTTGTTGATACCGATGCATATGTAGATAGTTCTGATGTAGGTCTTGCTGGGTACATTTGTACTCACGTTTGCTTATTTTATGTTTTGCAGAGAGATTTCAGTCTCGCTAGTAGTTCCATGTGGACTTCGATGTTTAGCTTGTTACCTCAGCTACGATCTTGTACCCTTGGGAGGGCCTTGTAGATAGTCAGGCTTCTGAGCCTTCTTCATTTGTAGTTGTCTGTACTTAGACAAGTTAAGCTTCCGCATGTGCTTGTTGGTTGTATGCTCTGTATGTTGGGTCATGAGACCCATGTTTGTAATATCTCGCTCCTCGGAGCCTAATAATGAATAATACTTGAGTCATAGAGTTATGTTGTGATGCCATGTTGGGGGGGGGGGGGGGGGGGGGGGGGGGGGGGGGGGGGGGGGGGGGGGGGGGGGGGGGGGGGGGGGGGGGGGGGGGGGGGGGGGGGGGGGGGGGGGGGGGGGGGGGGGGGGGGGGGGGGGGGGGGGGGGGGGGGGGGGGGGGGGGGGGGGGGGGGGGGGGGGGGGGGGGGGGGGGGGGGGGGGGGGGGGGGGGGGGGGGGGGGGGGGGGGGGGGGGGGGGGGGGGGGGGGGGGGGGGGGGGGGGGGGGGGGGGGGGGGGGGGGGGGGGGGGGGGGGGGGGGGGGGGGGGGGGGGGGGGGGGGGGGGGGGGGGGGGGGGGGGGGGGGGGGGGGGGGGGGGGGGGGGGGGGGGGGGGGGGGGGGGGGGGGGGGGGGGGGGGGGGGGGGGGGGGGGGGGGGGGGGGGGGGGGGGGGGGGGGGGGGGGGGGGGGGGGGGGGGGGGGGGGGGGGGGGGGGGGGGGGGGGGGGGGGGGGGGGGGGGGGGGGGGGGGGGGGGGGGGGGGGGGGGGGGGGGGGGGGGGGGGGGGGGGGGGGGGGGGGGGGGGGGGGGGGGGGGGGGGGGGGGGGGGGGGGGGGGGGGGGGGGGGGGGGGGGGGGGGGGGGGGGGGGGGGGGGGGGGGGGGGGGGGGGGGGGGGGGGGGGGGGGGGGGGGGGGGGGGGGGGGGGGGGGGGGGGGGGGGGGGGGGGGGGGGGGGGGGGGGGGGGGGGGGGGGGGGGGGGGGGGGGGGGGGGGGGGGGGGGGGGGGGGGGGGGGGGGGGGGGGGGGGGGGGGGGGGGGGGGGGGGGGGGGGGGGGGGGGGGGGGGGGGGGGGGGGGGGGGGGGGGGGGGGGGGGGGGGGGGGGGGGGGGGGGGGGGGGGGGGGGGGGGGGGGGGGGGGGGGGGGGGGGGGGGGGGGGGGGGGGGGGGGGGGGGGGGGGGGGGGGGGGGGGGGGGGGGGGGGGGGGGGGGGGGGGGGGGGGGGGGGGGGGGGGGGGGGGGGGGGGGGGGGGGGGGGGGGGGGGGGGGGGGGGGGGGGGGGGGGGGGGGGGGGGGGGGGGGGGGGGGGGGGGGGGGGGGGGGGGGGGGGGGGGGGGGGGGGGGGGGGGGGGGGGGGGGGGGGGGGGGGGGGGGGGGGGGGGGGGGGGGGGGGGGGGGGGGGGGGGGGGGGGGGGGGGGGGGGGGGGGGGGGGGGGGGGGGGGGGGGGGGGGGGGGGGGGGGGGGGGGGGGGGGGGGGGGGGGGGGGGGGGGGGGGGGGGGGGGGGGGGGGGGGGGGGGGGGGGGGGGGGGGGGGGGGGGGGGGGGGGGGGGGGGGGGGGGGGGGGGGGGGGGGGGGGGGGGGGGGGGGGGGGGGGGGGGGGGGGGGGGGGGGGGGGGGGGGGGGGGGGGGGGGGGGGGGGGGGGGGGGGGGGGGGGGGGGGGGGGGGGGGGGGGGGGGGGGGGGGGGGGGGGGGGGGGGGGGGGGGGGGGGGGGGGGGGGGGGGGGGGGGGGGGGGGGGGGGGGGGGGGGGGGGGGGGGGGGGGGGGGGGGGGGGGGGGGGGGGGGGGGGGGGGGGGGGGGGGGGGGGGGGGGGGGGGGGGGGGGGGGGGGGGGGGGGGGGGGGGGGGGGGGGGGGGGGGGGGGGGGGGGGGGGGGGGGGGGGGGGGTCACTCGTTGCTGAATCCGCTTCTCCCTCATCTTCTTCAACTTAACCACGTGTTGCTTCTGCCGTTGTTCTGCCTCATGTGGGACGCGGATCGGCTTGGTAAAGCACTGACACGTGGGACCGCATGTTAGCAAACCGCCAGGACAACGTCCTCCGAAAATAAGAAGCCTAATCCTAGACTTACAAAGGGCTACGTAGCTGCTACGTATACTTTCCATCTAATCTATATATGCCCCCCTGATTTTCAGGTGGGGTGGGCCTAATCCTCTCCTTTAATCCAATCAAATAGTCCCACATCACATCAGTTCGTAACTTTACGTAAACCATTACGTGGATGTAGCATTGCTCAAATAAGAAACCTCCCCCGCCATCCGCGCGGCAAAATCACCTCCTTTTTACTAATCTTGATTCTATAATTTTTTAGATCAATATAATTGAGATTTGTATAGATGGCTCACAGGAGAAAAACCAAGTGGTATGGTTAAGGGCATCCACAACGTGTAGCCAAATGTGAAAATAGCTTTTGGCATCGTGGGAACCATTGTTGACGGTGTTGCCAAAGCCAAAAAGATGGAACCGAAGTTCCCTGATTGATTGATTGAAGGAATAGAAATATGCAACGTTTCTCCTCTTTCCCCCCCCCCCCCCCCCCCCCCCCCCCCCCCCCCCCCCCCCCCCCCCCCCCCCCCCCCCCCCCCCCCCCCCCCCCCCCCCCCCCCCCCCCCCCCCCCCCCCCCCCCCCCCCCCCCCCCCCCCCCCCCCCCCCCCCCCCCCCTTCTTCGAGAAACCATCTCACCGCACTAGTACTCCTAGTAGTACTAGTAAAGGACTTCCTAGATGCAAATAAGGCGGTTGTCTCGGCTTGCAGCCCCCCCCCCCCCCCCCCCCCCCCCCCCCCCCCCCCCCCCCCCCCCCCCCCCCCCCCCCCCCCCCCCCCCCCCCCCCCCCCCCCCCCCCCCCCCCCCCCCCCCCCCCCCCCCCCCCCCCCCCCCCCCCCCCCCCCCCCCCCCCCCCCCCCCCCCCCCCCCCCCCCCCCCCCCCCCCCCCCCCCCCCCCCCCCCCCCCCCCCCCCCCCCCCCCCCCCCCCCCCCCCCCCCCCCCCCCCCCCCCCCCCCCCCCCCCCCCCCCCCCCCCCCCCCCCCCCCCCCCCCCCCCCCCCCCCCCCCCCCCCCCCCCCCCCCCCCCCCCCGTCAGGCGACTTGCATAACAAATATATGTTTTACACAGTTGACACGTGAAACGAGGATTTGTATCGATTAAATCCCGCGAAGGAAAACCCAGCCTTTCTTTTTTAACACTAGTACTCCTAGTACGTATGTACTTATCCTGTTTGGGTATAGGCCTTGCATTGCCAAACTTCGCCACACATTTTTGCCAAGCTTGCCTAAAGTTTTCAAAATGAGAAGGAGGTCCACTTGCGCACGGCTATCGCGGTCGCACCGCACCCTCACAGGGTCGCTCCTGCACGCCGTGGTTGCACCGCACCCTCACACAATCGCTCCTGCATGCCGCAAACCCAACCAAGGGAACGCACCCTCACTGACACGTGATGTCGCATGTGAACACACCAAACTCAGCCATCCTATCGCTGACACATAATTTTCATTTCATAGAGTATGTTTATCCAACCGCATGTTGGGGAGTATCCGTACGGGCCGTGCGGTGGTTTCTTGGGGAAGAAGAAGAGGTGAGAAAGAAGGAAAGAAAGGTTAGGAGACGTAGGATATTCATCCAACCGCCTGAAATGGTAGACCGACCCAAGTCAGGCGACTTGCATAACAAATATATGTTTTACACAGTTGACACGTGAAACGAGGATTTGTATCGATTAAATCCCCCCCCCCCCCCCCCCCCCCCCCCCCCCCCCCCCCCCCCCCCCCCCCCCCCCCCCCCCCCCCCCCCCCCCCCCCCCCCCCCCCCCCCCCCCCCCCCCCCCCCCCCCCCCCCCCCCCCCCCCCCCCCCCCCCCCCCCCCCCCCCCCCCCCCCCCCCCCCCCCCCCCCCCCCCCCCCCCCCCCCCCCCCCCCCCCCCCCCCCCCCCCCCCCCCCCCCCCCCCCCCCCCCCCCCCCCCCCCCCCCCCCCCCCCCCCCCCCCCCCCCCCCCCCCCCCCCCCCCCCCCCCCCCCCCCCCCCCCCCCCCCCCCCCCCCCCCCCCCCCCCCCCCCCCCCCCCCCCCCCCCCCCCCCCCCCCCCCCCCCCCCCCCCCCCCCCCCCCCCCCCCCCCCCCCCCCCCCCCCCCCCCCCCCCCCCCCCCCCCCCCCCCCCCCCCCCCCCCCCCCCCCCCCCCCCCCCCCCCCCCCCCCCCCCCCCCCCCCCCCCCCCCCCCCCCCCCCCCCCCCCCCCCCCCCCCCCCCCCCCCCCCCCCCCCCCCCCCCCCCCCCCCCCCCCCCCCCCCCCCCCCCCCCCCCCCCCCCCCCCCCCCCCCCCCCCCCCCCCCCCCCCCCCCCCCCCCCCCCCCCCCCCCCCCCCCCCCCCCCCCCCCCCCCCCCCCCCCCCCCCCCCCCCCCCCCCCCCCCCCCCCCCCCCCCCCCCCCCCCCCCCCCCCCCCCCCCCCCCCCCCCCCCCCCCCCCCCCCCCCCCCCCCCCCCCCCCCCCCCCCCCCCCCCCCCCCCCCCCCCCCCCCCCCCCCCCCCCCCCCCCCCCCCCCCCCCCCCCCCCCCCCCCCCCCCCCCCCCCCCCCCCCCCCCCCCCCCCCCCCCCCCCCCCCCCCCCCCCCCCCCCCCCCCCCCCCCCCCCCCCCCCCCCCCCCCCCCCCCCCCCCCCCCCCCCCCCCCCCCCCCCCCCCCCCCCCCCCCCCCCCCCCCCCCCCCCCCCCCCCCCCCCCCCCCCCCCCCCCCCCCCCCCCCCCCCCCCCCCCCCCCCCCCCCCCCCCCCCCCCCCCCCCCCCCCCCCCCCCCCCCCCCCCCCCCCCCCCCCCCCCCCCCCCCCCCCCCCCCCCCCCCCCCCCCCCCCCCCCCCCCCCCCCCCCCCCCCCCCCCCCCCCCCCCCCCCCCCCCCCCCCCCCCCCCCCCCCCCCCCCCCCCCCCCCCCCCCCCCCCCCCCCCCCCCCCCCCCCCCCCCCCCCCCCCCCCCCCCCCCCCCCCCCCCCCCCCCCCCCCCCCCCCCCCCCCCCCCCCCCCCCCCCCCCCCCCCCCCCCCCCCCCCCCCCCCCCCCCCCCCCCCCCCCCCCCCCCCCCCCCCCCCCCCCCCCCCCCCCCCCCCCCCCCCCCCCCCCCCCCCCCCCCCCCCCCCCCCCCCCCCCCCCCCCCCCCCCCCCCCCCCCCCCCCCCCCCCCCCCCCCCCCCCCCCCCCCCCCCCCCCCCCCCCCCCCCCCCCCCCCCCCCCCCCCCCCCCCCCCCCCCCCCCCCCCCCCCCCCCCCCCCCCCCCCCCCCCCCCCCCCCCCCCCCCCCCCCCCCCCCCCCCCCCCCCCCCCCCCCCCCCCCCCCCCCCCCCCCCCCCCCCCCCCCCCCCCCCCCCCCCCCCCCCCCCCCCCCCCCCCCCCCCCCCCCCCCCCCCCCCCCCCCCCCCCCCCCCCCCCCCCCCCCCACATAAAACTGATTTGTAAACTAGAAAGGATAGGAGGGAGTATATTGTACGTTCAAAAACGAAACGAACATTGAATACCCTTTATATATGATTTGCAGATGCTATGGTCACCGGTTCAAAATTTTGAGTCCACCTTAGGTATCACGTGCCCCCACTCGTTCCCTCTCGATTTCATCTCGAGGTCCGGAGATCTATTGAAAGAGGACTAGGGTGGGTACATGCGAATGATACTCGGCGGAATGTTCAAATGCGGCATGCGGGAGGATGGACTCGATTGGAGGGCGACATGATCGATGGAGAAGAGGGTTGGAGAGGAATGAGAAATAAGCAAACGCCACATGATTATACTTGAACGGCTCAAATAAACAATAAGTTGTCTCGCTTGGCCTACATAGTGAAAGGCCTAATGCGCAACGCGGAGCACTGACACTCGAATATGGCCAGGAAAACAGGGAAACAGACATGTGGGGCACACCCGTCGGGACGACGTAGTGCAGACTAGTCCAATGGAGGATCTGGCCCACGACCTCCTCGCCACCGACAACCGTTCATGTGGGTCGTTGGGGCCAACAACGGGGCGCAGCTCCAGCACCGCCTCTGGACACGGCGACCGCGGTGAGCGACACGCTCATATCGTCGCTAGACACGGTCGGTTTCAGTGTGCCGAGGGTGGCGTTAGTGTTGTGGCACGACCAACGGTATGTTTGGTTTGTGCCCAAGGTTGCCCCATCAAAGCATTGGGTAGCCAAAATTTTGGTTGAGGTATTGGTTCCCCCCCCCCCCCCCCCCCCCCCCCCCCCCATTTTGTTGAGGTATTGGTTGCCCATGATTTGGCCGACATTGGCAAGAAAAATGAACTAGAGTTGGCTAGAGTTCATTGGCATGCAAAGAAATGGCAACCATCCAAACAAAGACCAATCTTTGGGTCATGACCAAAATTTGGTTGAGGTATTGGTTGCCCATGATTTGGCCGACATTGGCAAGAAAAATGAGAGTTGCCTAGAGTTCATTGGCATGCCAAAAAAATGGCAACCATCCAAACAAACACCAATCTTTGGGTCATGACCAAAATTTTGGTAAGGTGCACTTTGGCCACAATCCAAACGCACCCCAACACCCGGCTCGTCGAGGACGCACGGGGCACCGCGACGCGTCCGCAGAGTGGTGTAGCACGGCCAACTACATCCTCTGGACCTGAGACCATGCCGGGTCGTCTTGCTTTTTCAATGACATGCGGGATCGCATGTGAGCAAAGGGCGTCTCCAACGTTGCCACGACCGCAGCTGACTACCCTGGCACACCAAAACCCTCGTCCCTCGCGCCGTTGCACGGTGTGTTCCCAGCCGGCGCTAGCTGCCCGCATTCATGTCGTCTGTTCGTATGTCGTTGTTAAGAGGCTTGGTGCCCGAGGAACCAACTCCGACGACTTAATGACGCACCCGAACGCTTGGCCTCGCCGGAATGTGCTACTTAAAGCGGCAACGCCCATCTAACCTCCACACCATAGCGCATCATCCTCCTACCTGGCACCACATCCGCCATGACCGCAAGTGCGAACGCTCTGCGGGAGATCTTGTCTTCGAGGATGAAGCTCGAGGTCGCCGCCCTCGCTCAAGTCGCCTCTCGCGACACAATAGCGACGTAGCCGGACGCGGACGCGGCCGCACAAGGTGTGGCCACGCTGGCGGCCGACGACGGGAGCACCGTCAGCCACGCATCCTACTTGCCGCCATCCAACGTCCGGCACCGCTGAGGTCGGGGACTCCTCGGAGGATGAGTAGGGCATGGGAGGCGGCAGGGCATGGTGTGCCAACTGGTCGGTCCGTATCCCATGTTCTACTCTTCCTCACCAGAGACCGCACCTTCAATTCACGGGTCTTGAACCCCGCCCCATACATAGAGATCAGAGATGGAGGACATCGGTCACCGCCGTCGAATAGGTTTAAGGTCGGGTTTCTTTTACTTTTCTATCCTATAAAAGTTCGAAATGTAATGAAAATCTGCCGTGTTTGCATTAATCTCGGCCGGTGTATATGAACTTTCACAATAATATACCTATTGTAGGAGTACTAGCAAGATGCCCGTGCGTTGCACAGAAGATCAAGATCTTGTGGGAGAAAAGGATGAACGAGGGAAAGCCATATCTGCAAATGTGGAGAGGAGTGCGGGTAAATTATCATAGTTTCCTTCCTATCCGTTAGATCCCCCCCCCCCCCCCCCCCCCCCCCCCCCCCCCCCCCCCCCCCCCCCCCCCCCCCCCCCCCCCCCCCCCCCCCCCCCCCCCCCCCCCCCCCCCCCCCCCCCCCCCCCCCCCCCCCCCCCCCCCCCCCCCCCCCCCCCCCCCCCCCCCCCCCCCCCCCCCCCCCCCCCCCCCCCCCCCCCCCCCCCCCCCCCCCCCCCCCCCCCCCCCCCCCCCCCCCCCCCCCCCCCCCCCCCCCCCCCCCCCCCCCCCCCCCCCCCCCCCCCCCCCCCCCCCCCCCCCCCCCCCCCCCCCCCCCCCCCCCCCCCCCCCCCCCCCCCCCCCCCCCCCCCCCCCCCCCCCCCCCCCCCCCCCCCCCCCCCCCCCCCCCCCCCCCCCCCCCCCCCCCCCCCCCCCCCCCCCCCCCCCCCCCCCCCCCCCCCCCCCCCCCCCCCCCCCCCCCCCCCCCCCCCCCCCCCCCCCCCCCCCCCCCCCCCCCCCCCCCCCCCCCCCCCCCCCCCCCCCCCCCCCCCCCCCCCCCCCCCCCCCCCCCCCCCCCCCCCCCCCCCCCCCCCCCCCCCCCCCCCCCCCCCCCCCCCCCCCCCCCCCCCCCCCCCCCCCCCCCCCCCCCCCCCCCCCCCCCCCCCCCCCCCCCCCCCCCCCCTTCGGCCAACTAGCCAATAATATTCCCCAAATCCCCCTCCCCCGTCCCCCTCCACTCCATTCGCTCCGCCAAAGCCGCCCTCCCCGCCGCGCCGATACGTCGGCGCCGCGGTTCGTCGAGGGGACGCACGGTGATCCTCTCGCTCCCACAGTACGCTCTCATAGACTGCCGTCCTCTAGCCGCGCCACCACCGTTAGCGACGTTCTTGTGGAGGCGCACGGCGGTCAGCGCCGCCACCGCTGGCGACGTTCATGTGGAGACGCACGGCGGTCAGCTTCTCCCACGGTACGCACATTCTAGACTGAGGCCCCGTGCATGTCGGTGTAGCGCTGAATGTTAGCTGATAGACACTGTTAATCTCACTGTTTGCCGAAGTAGTTTACAGTCAATATGCTCTGCTTAAGAAGCTTCCTTGCCCTGTTCTGCACTCAATATGCTTAGCTGAGATGGCATGCCAAGGCCGATTAGTTGCTAAAATATTCTGCCATATAATTATTATGACGTAGATTGCCATGGTCTAGTAGCCAATCTGTTAGGTAAAATAGCTCTACACCATTTTATACTCGATCTTTGTTGCTGCGATGGCCTTCGATAGTTCGATGGTTGTGTGCTCGGCCTCATTGACTGCTGAAACAGCCTGCCATAATTTAGCACTCAAATCTGTTTGCTGAATTAGCTTTACTGCTCGTTCAAATATCTTGCCATAGCTTTAGACATCGACCTAGGTATTTTTTTCTGGACTTCATAAAAAAGCATATATGTTTTTCCTGTAATATCTAGTAGAAGAACTAATTTGTATGTCTAACAGATGGACAGGACTTGGATAACTTCTGCTCGAAGATTCTCCGCTGCATATGTCGAGGGGGTTGAAAACTTCATGAACTTTATCAGAGCTGAGTACGGTGGTCCGAAATCAGATGTGCTCTACCCATGTAGCAGTTGTATGAATTCAGTTACAAGACCCCAGTCAAGTGTACAAAATCATCTACACTTGTATGGGATGTCGGTCACATATACTAGGTGGGTTCATCATGGTGAAGCTGTGAACATCAATGTTATTGACTACGTGGAAGCAGCAGATCACCATCTTGATCTGCCTGATGCTCAGGTGGAAGAGGAGGAGGAGGAGGTGGTGGAGGAGCCAGTGAGTTTGACCAACATTGAAACAATGCTACGAAATGCTCGTGCATTCCGTGAACTTTCACCTGCAGAAGAAAAATGGTGGGCCCGCATGTTGGAACAATGCAACGTGGCTGTCACCCCAGGAAATAAGCTGTTAGTATTCTCAGCTATGGTCACCTTTCTTTAGGTGAAGACATCTGAGTGGATGACCAACAAATCATTCGATGCGATGTTGGCTGCTTTCCGCAAAGCTTTCCCAGATGCGTCTGAGCTGCCACACACCTACAGTAAAATGAAGAATTTCCTTCGTGCAGTTGGAATTGGATATGATATGATCCATGTTTGTAAGAATAACTGTGTTCTGTTCCGGAAGGATTATGCCAACTTAAGTGAATGCCCGAAATGCAAATCATCAAGATGGAAAGATGGCGATGCTGTGAAGAGGATTCCTCATAATGTTCTGAGACATTTTCCAATTACACCAAGATTGCAGAGGTTGTTTCATGATGCTGAAACAAGAGAGGATGTACTGTGGCATTCTAGGAACAAAGAGTACAGAGATCAGAATGTAATGAGCCATCCATCACATGGTAGTGAGTGGAAAAGCTTCAATCAGAAACACGAAAAGGTTGTTGCTGACCCGAGAAACATTAGACTTGGCTTAGCTTCAGATGGATTTAACCCATTTGGCCACCAGAGCGCCACATATAGCATGTGGCCAGTGCTTGTTATCCCTTACAACATGCCTCCAAATGTCTGCACCAAAGAATCAAACTACATGATGGCCTTGCTCATCCCAGGTCCACAAAGTCCTGGAAAGGATTTTGATTTGTTCATGGAGCCTCTTGTGGAGGAACTTCAACAGCTATGGAGGGGTGTTCTCACTCGAGACCTATATAGCAGCCCACCAGCTGATTTCTTTTTGTGTGCTGTTATAATTTGGTGCATCCATGATTATCCGGCTTTGGGCACTATGTCAGGGCGAACGACACATGGTTACAATGCATGTGTTCGCTGTGACAGGAATCCGCTGTCATACGCAATACTTAGCAAGATCTGTTACATTGGACACCGCCATTTCCTTGCCAAGGACAAGCCGCATCCTAGAAAATACCGAAGACATGTGTTCAATGCAAAGCATGAAAACCGTGATGCGCCAAAGAGGCTCACCGCCGATGAGTTGCAAGTGGAATTAGAGAAGGTCAGGCATATTACCCCAGGAAACCATCCTGGTAATGGTAGCGGGAAAAGGAAGCGTGGCAGGGCAGAAGAGAGATTATTGTTTACCCGCAGGTCCACTTTGTGGGACTTGGAGTATTGGAAAGATTTGGATCTGCAGCATAATCTTGATGTGATGCACATCGAGAAAAATATATGTGACAGCATTATCGGCACACTTCTTAATATTGAAGGCAAGATGAAAGATACCTTAAAATATAGGATTGATTTGACACACCTGGGTATCAGACAGGATTTGCAGGTGCAAGATGAAGGTAAACCACGGGATATGGCACCAGCTGTGTATGTCTTGGACAAGGTAAAAAGAAAATAATTCTGCGAGGTCCTGTCACATGTGAGATTCCCACATGGATTTGCTTCCAACCCTGAAAGGAGAGTCAGTGCAGATGGAAACAAGGTACAAGGGTTGAAAACTCATGACTGCCACGTCCTACTTCAAAGGGTTTTACTTGTTATCCTTAGAGGATTGGGCCGCCCTGACTTATACAGAGCAGTTGCAGAGTTGGGACAATTCTTCAGGGAACTCTGCAGTAGAAATATCAGGATAGATGCTTTGGAGCATCTTAGAGACAAGATACCAACTATCCTATGCGACCTTGAGAAGATATATCCTCCATCCTTCTTTGACGTGATGGTGCATTTGGCTGTTCATCTACCTGATGAGGCACTACTTAGAGGTCCAGTACAGTATGGCTGGATGTACCCTATTGAAAGGCGGCTAGGCACTTTCAAGGGCTATGTTAGGAACAGAGCTAGACCCGAGGGTTCCATTGCAGAGGCCTACATTGCTACAGAAGCGTTGACATTCTGCTCAAAATACATTGAAATAGCTGATCAGCTTAGCAAAGAGGTGGATGAAGACAATCCTGGGCTCAATGTTTTTGATTATTCTGTTTGAGTTACAGGGAAGAGTCGACAAGAGGACAAACCTAAAGATTTGGACAAAATGGTTTGGTATGTGTTGAATAACTGTCCTGAGATACTACCTTATATCAAGTAAGTGCTAAGTACTACAGCTTATACATCGTAATCTACTAAACTTGCAGCACATTCTTATATATTTAGATGTTTGACACGATCACTATGTTGTGCAGCATCTACAAAAAGGAGTTACTGCCGCAAAATCCAAGAAACATTGACAAACTGGTTATGGCAGGATTTGTGAAATGGTTCAAGAGCCATGTAAGCTTTTGAATTACACTATCAGTTTTTTTAATATATTGAGTACATAAGATGATCAGCTTGTCTATTTTCTAACCATAGGTTAAGAAGATGCGGGAGGATGGGCAGGCAGTTGATGATGCCCTTTACTCACTAGCAATGGGTCCTGATACTCGGGTAAGACATTATGAATCTTGCGTTGTTGGAGATGTGCGCTACAACACCCTTGCACGAGATGAAGGCGGGAAGACACAAAACAGTGCCATCATGAGCACGGATACGTATGACAAAGAGACAACTGAAATGTATGCTAACATAACAGACATTGTTTAGTTGCAGTATATCTCCAGTTTCGAGGATCATCGGTGTGTGGTTCTGTTGTGCTGTCGTTGGTATAACCTGTTTTCCAGGATCGCAAAACCCAGAGCTAATGATTATTTCAAATCCATCAATGTCAAGGCGGCGTACCAGACCAACGAGCCTTTTATTTTGGCAAATCAAGCAACACAGATATTTTTCTTGGAAGACACATTTGCACGTAGCGATGACTGGAGAGTATTGCAAAGGTTTGAGCAGAGGAATTCATTTAATGAAGTTGCACAACAAGATGATGCTTACACTGCTCCTGATGTACAAGATAACACAGATGTTCCTAATATCTTTGAGAACCATCACGTCAATGACACCGGCAAAAAGATTGCCTGTCGTGCTGTGGACATACAAGAGTTGATCAAGAAGAAGCCAATGTTCGAGGACGCTGAGGACGAAGAAGAAGATGACACCATGGGGAATTACGATTCAGACTGATACACATGGCGAACATGTTGACGCTGCTGCTGCGGATGATGATTACATTGCTTTTGTCGTATTTGCCTGTCAGAAGATGTTTTTTTTATCTACTATGTGAAATTGTGTTTGCTATGACAACTGAAACCTGATGAACATGTTGTTTAGTATTTTCCTGTGAGAACATCACTTGTTATGTATGCTGATTTGTGTTTGGTGATTGTATGATGACTAAAACATGATGACATTGTTGTTTAGTTGTACTCATATTTGGCTGTGAAACTTGAATTTGATGACATAGTTTGTTGTTGGACTGCAATTTGCTCGACTTCTTCGAATGAGAACAAAGATGACCCGACAGGGCCTCTGCTAATTTATTTATTTATTACCAAAAGGGCCTCTGCTATTTATTTATTTATGAGCAAAAGGGGATACCCCCTGATTTCCGTTAATAGAAATCATTAGATGTTCACAACACTACGCCCAGCCTGCTACACAGGTTTCATTCATTACTAGTTTCAGCAAAGTGCTCATGTCATAGCCACTGAATACATCACGAGTGCTACATACACTGCAAATAAAGAGACAATCATCCTACAGAGCACATCGATTTTGCCCATTATCTTCACAAGCTCTTTCATCTCCTCATTGTTGTCAAGGCCGTTCAGCAGCTGTTGCTTGGCCATGATCAGAGGAACTACATCTTTAACCTTCTGCTCTGCATCTTCCTCTTCTGCCGTTCCTTTAGTTACTTGTCCAACACCCCAACCTGCTGGTATTGGGATTCCTCGGCTAACCAAATAATCAGCGTAGTTGCACTCCCCCACATCAGCAACTTCCCAAAAATACAAATCACATGAATCTTCCCTTTTCTGCACGAATCAAATTGGAAGATCATCACCCCCCCCCCCCCCCCCCCCCCCCCCCCCCCCCCCCCCCCCCCCCCCCCCCCCCCCCCCCCCCCCCCCCCCCCCCCCCCCCCCCCCCCCCCCCCCGCAAATCTTTCAAGACGAGGAGAGCTTCATTCGGCTGGCCGAGAAAATGGCCTATCCGGGCATTTGTAGAAGACTCGGCCAGGGTTGAGGATTGTGGTTGAGACGCGACGGATGACTCTGCGTGATTTGCAGCAGTGGCACCACACCAACGGCAGCGGGTTGCGATGAGCAACCGGCTGCGGTGCGCGTGCCAGCGGGGGTGTGATGAGACCCACAGGCGATGGTACAGGGGGCGACTTGGCGCATATTTGGTTGTTGCCTGCTGAAGAGCAGGTGGACGAGCAGCCAGTGGACATGGTTGCTGCGGCCAGAGCTTCTGATGCTAGGCAGAGTAAGTAGAGAAGAGGACAAGCGAACGTTGGATATGTCAGTTTCATTACTTGCAGAGTAGCATAGCACCATATATAGTCATAGTCTAGGTTTGGATTCGAACCAGCTACAGGAGCACGTCTCTTTTTAAAAAAAAACTCAGCAACGTCTCTTTACTGGTACACTAGCTTGTTCTGTACGCCTTCTCAAGTCTTTGATTCCTCCACCTGACATCTGGGACCCACCAGAAGGGCCTCTGTATTTCACGAAAAAAATGTGCCCCCCGCTGACAAGTCGGACCCACTAGCTATCTTCGCACGCAAGGAAGTGCCTCCTTATTACGCACAAAAAAATGAATACTCCCCCTGCCAGCTGGAACCCAGCATAGTGGGAGGCTGACTTGTGGGCCTACCAAGTTGACGGGGACGGAGGGCTTTGTCAACTTAGTCAATATGAACGATTCTAGCTCCAGTTATCGTACGATGTTCATCCAACGGCCGTAGTGCTTCTTCAACCTCTGGTCTTCTTGCTCCAGCCGCCCAAACCAGCGTCGGTCGTGTCGCGTGCTCCTGCCTCCCATGGCCGGCTATGATGCCGCGGAGGCCTCACCGCCCCCTACTACTCCCACCACTGGCCAGGGCATCCCTCTACTCACCCACACCCCCTGTTATTCTGCGGTGACGGCAGCCTCACACCGCGGCCGAACCAGTGAACCCTCGTACTCCTCTCCGCGTGGGCATCCACTGCCGCGTCTTCCCCGGCTCCGCATCGTCCCCTTCCTAGGCCTCGCCGTCGTCCATCGCCTTGGTGCTCTCGACACGGCGTGGTCAATGTGGTCAATGACCGACTTCCATCGGAAGAGTACTGTACGTGGAGAGGCTGACAGCTGGGTCCACGGCCGCAGCTGGGTCCACGGCCACAGCCTAGTTTTTTTGTGATTTGCCAAGTAAGTCGCTTTGTCAGGCCTGTTGGGCTGCAAATCTTTCAAGACGAGGAGAGCTTCATTCGGCTGGCCGAGAAAATGGCCTATCAGTAATGAGAAATGGGCTGTACATTTTTAAAACACATCAAACCGGCAATTAGTTTCAAATTTCTTTTTTTCATTTCAAGATTTTAAATTGCATTGATTTTTATGCGTGGACAATTTGTTGGATTTTATATTGATATACGTTTATTTTTAAAATCAGTTTGAATGTGACTCAAAATTTTGGCATTAAAAACAGTTCGGACCGCACTGAAATATGCAAAATTTCGTACAATTTTTTAACCGTGGCCACAATATGGGCTGTAATGCTAACAAAAAGAATATGGGCTCCAAAAAAAACCTTAAGAATTAGCAAATGGGCTGTAAATTATTAGAAATAATGGCAGATGGGCTGTATGCTGTTTTCCATAGATTTGAGGCTTTCCTAAAAAAAGGTTGACGCACAAGTAGTGACTGTTGGATGTCCATCCAACGGCCGTCGTGCTTCTTCAATCTCTGCTCTTCCTGCTCCACCCGCTCAAACAAGCGCTGGCGGGACTGCCTGCTCATTCCTCCCTGCGGCCGGCTGTGCTACCGCGCAGGCCTCACCGCCCCACCGTACTCCCATCGCTGGCCTAGCCATCCCTCTACTCACCCACACCTGCTGTTATTCTCCGGCGACGGCAGACGAACCAGTAAACCCTCGTACAGTCGTACTCCCCTCCGCGTGGGAAACAACTGCCGAGTCTTCCCTGCCTCCGTGTCGTTCCCTTCCTAGGCCTCCCCGTCGTCCACCGCCCTGGTGCTCTCGGCGCGGCCTGGTTAATGTGGTCCACGGCCACACGCAAGGAAATGCCTCCTTATTACGCGCAAAATAATGATTCCTCCACCTGACATCTGGGACCCATCGAAAGGGCCTCTGTATTTCGCGAAAAAAACATTACCGCCACTGACAGCTCGGACCCACCAGCTATATCTTCGCACGCAAGGAAGTGCCTCCTTATTACGCACAAAAAAATGAATACTCCCCCTGCTAGCTGGGACCCAGTATAGTGGCAGGCTGACTTGTGGGCCTACTAAGTTGATGGGGACGGAGGGCTTTGTCAACTTAGTCAATATGCACGATTCTAGCTCCAGTGACCGTACGATGTCCATCCAACGGCCGTAGTGCTTCTTCAACCCCTGGTCTTCTTGCTCCACCCGCCCAAACCAGCGCCAGTCATGCCTCGTGCTCCTGCTTCCCGTGGCCGGCTGTGATGCGGCGGAGGCCTCACCGCCCCCTACTACTCCCACCGCTGGCCAGGCCATCCCTCTACTCACCCACACCCCCTGTTATTCTGCGGCCCCCCCCCCCCCCCCCCCCCCCCCCCCCCCCCCCCCCCCCCCCCCCCCCCCCCCCCCCCCCCCCCCCCCCCCCCCCCCCCCCCCCCCCCCCCCCCCCCCCCCCCCCCCCCCCCCCCCCCCCCCCCCCCCCCCCCCCCCCCCCCCCCCCCCCCCCCCCCCCCCCCCCCCCCCCCCCCCCCCCCCCCCCCCCCCCCCCCCCCCCCCCCCCCCCCCCCCCCCCCCCCCCCCCCCCCCCCCCCCCCCCCCCCCCCCCCCCCCCCCCCCCCCCCCCCCCCCCCCCCCCCCCCCCCCCCCCCCCCCCCCCCCCCCCCCCCCCCCCCCCCCCCCCCCCCCCCCCCCCCCCCCCCCCCCCCCCCCCCCCCCCCCCCCCCCCCCCCCCCCCCCCCCCCCCCCCCCCCCCCCCCCCCCCCCCCCCCCCCCCCCCCCCCCCCCCCCCCCCCCCCCCCCCCCCCCCCCCCCCCCCCCCCCCCCCCCCCCCCCCCCCCCCCCCCCCCCCCCCCCCCCCCCCCCCCCCCCCCCCCCCCCCCCCCCCCCCCCCCCCCCCCCCCCCCCCCCCCCCCCCCCCCCCCCCCCCCCCCCCCCCCCCCCCCCCCCCCCCCCCCCCCCCCCCCCCCCCCCCCCCCCCCCCCCCCCCCCCCCCCCCCCCCCCCCCCCCCCCCCCCCCCCCCCCCCCCCCCCCCCCCCCCCCCCCCCCCCCCCCCCCCCCCCCCCCCCCCCCCCCCCCCCCCCCCCCCCCCCCCCCCCCCCCCCCCCCCCCCCCCCCCCCCCCCCCCCCCCCCCCCCCCCCCCCCCCCCCCCCCCCCCCCCCCCCCCCCCCCCCCCCCCCCCCCCCCCCCCCCCCCCCCCCCCCCCCCCCCCCCCCCCCCCCCCCCCCCCCCCCCCCCCCCCCCCCCCCCCCCCCCCCCCCCCCCCCCCCCCCCCCCCCCCCCCCCCCCCCCCCCCCCCCCCCCCCCCCCCCCCCCCCCCCCCCCCCCCCCCCCCCCCCCCCCCCCCCCCCCCCCCCCCCCCCCCCCCCCCCCCCCCCCCCCCCCCCCCCCCCCCCCCCCCCCCCCCCCCCCCCCCCCCCCCCCCCCCCCCCCCCCCCCCCCCCCCCCCCCCCCCCCCCCCCCCCCCCCCCCCCCCCCCCCCCCCCCCCCCCCCCCCCCCCCCCCCCCCCCCCCCCCCCCCCCCCCCCCCCCCCCCCCCCCCCCCCCCCCCCCCCCCCCCCCCCCCCCCCCCCCCCCCCCCCCCCCCCCCCCCCCCCCCCCCCCCCCCCCCCCCCCCCCCCCCCCCCCCCCCCCCCCCCCCCCCCCCCCCCCCCCCCCCCCCCCCCCCCCCCCCCCCCCCCCGATCGATCGCTCGGGTTCAGTAACGCGTAGCCTGCAGTGCAATCGCTCGGGTTCAGTTAGAGCCCAACGCCTCGCACCCACGCGCGTGCGTGTACGAGAGAAACACGCATCGCTCGGCCCCGATCACCCATCATAACTGGGAACACCCCGATATTTTCCTCGCCCTCGCTTCTACCATGGTTTTTTCCGTCATGGACGGCCCAAAGAATGTCATGCAGCTGCGTCTCCGGCCCGCCCAGGATGAAAAGCCCATTTTCTGTCATGATTTTTTGTCATAGAAGTAGGAGCCCACCACATCTATGATGATACGGGGTTTTGTCACAATTATCGTCATAGAAGTGTCATAAGTATGACAGAAAAAATTTCGTTCGGCCCAAAATGTCACGGATGTGTCTTTTTTTTGTAGTGGTTACAACTTCATCTTGAGTCTTTGGCTTTGTATATGATTTTGATGTCTTAATATGTTAGTCTTCCAGATTAACTCTTGGTGCTCCGAAGAAGCGGTAGAAATGGTGCCCGGGGACTCAGTCCTGAGATGGGGGCTCAGAGGTAGCCAGAATAGCCGCGCAGATAACCTGCCTCAGCCATCACAAGCTTACCATCGTCAATGTGATGGCAGTAGCCATTGCCCGAGGAGTCCAACCTCTTTAGCAATGCATCCACCCTTTGTGGAAATACAATGGGACCAATGATGCGAGACGTGCCATTAGGAAGGGCTTTGAGGACCATCAAGCATCGGGGGTCATGCTGGAGGCCATCTATAAGGGCGAGAGGGCCGACCTCGTCAAGGAGCCGATGATTGATGGCCTTGCCAGTTTCAAGCCGGTTGAAGCAGTAAGTTTTACTTATCCGACATTTTTAACTATCCAAGCAAGGTTTTAATCTTCCTGGTCAGCTTTAGAACATATCTGAACAGAGCTGGAGGTGGTTGGTTGAGACAGTGAACTCCCCCGCTCCTCAATTGAGGATCCTCATGCCGACCTCATCTTTGAAGATGGGGTCTTTTATCAAGAAGGCATAAATGGCATTCAAGTGCCAATTATCTTCGACCGCATGGGGGTGCCACCACTTGCCGTCAATGCAGTCGTCGTACGTCGTCCGGCTAAACGGAAGCGGTCCCTCTCCCACGCTGCACGTGCCACTAGCACCTTCGCCCCTTCTGCCAGGGGCCGTCGGTCTAAGCGCTCAAAGAGAGCTCCTGTTGAAGAAGGAAATGAGCCGAGGAGGAATCCTGGCTTGACATCGTCAAGGATGCTCCTGAGGAGCACGCAGCACAAGTGCCACCCTTCTCTACTCTGTAAGTGTATACATGCAATCTCTTAAAATATTCTCCCCCATCAAACAATGAGTTTATACTTTGGCTTAACTTGTAGGCCTCCTCCTTCTACCAAAGTTCTAGTGCCCGAGGTCTCGGGAACAAACATCCCACCCCCTGAGGCGGTTCCAGCCAAACCGCCACCTCCCAAGCAACCGCAAGGCATTCCTCAGACAGCGTCCTCGGCTACGCGCTCTTCTACTCCGTCCGAGGTCGAGAGTATGCTGTGTCACTGAGACATCTCCAACGTATCTATAATTTATGAACTATGCATGCCATGTTTGCAATAATTTTGTATGGTTTTGGAATGATTTGATTAGAACTAACCCGGACTGACGTTGTTTTCAGCAGAACTACCGTGGTGTTGTTTTTGTGTGGAAATAGAAGTTCTCGAATGGGCTAAAAATTTATGGTGATTTTTGTGGACCAAAAGAGACCCCCAAAGCTTTGAGGAAGGACCAGAAGCCTCATGAGGAAACGACAAGCCTGGGGGGTGCGCCCTCCCCCCAGGGTGCACCAAGCAGGCTTGTCGCTCCCTCATGGGCCCCCTTGATGTGAGACCGGTGCCAAGAATTCCTATAAATACCAAAAACCCCAGAAAGAAACCTAGAACTTCCACTCTGCCACCGAAAGCCTCTGTACCGAAGCGATCTCGTTTAGAGGCCTTCTCCGGCACCCTGCCGAAGTGGAAAATCATCACCATAGGCCATCTTCATCATCCCGGCGGCCACCATGATGAGGAGGGAGTAGTTCACCCTCGGGGCTGAGGGTATGTACCAGTAGCTATGTGTTTGATCTCTCTCTCTCTCTCTCTCTCTCTCTCTCGTGTTCTTGATTTGGCACGATCTTGATGTACCATGAGCTTTGTTAGTATAGTTGGATCATAGGGTGTTTCTCCCTCTCTATTCCGTTGTGATGAATTGAGTTTTTACCTTTGAGTTTTCACTATCATTGGATTGAATACTTTCATGGATTTGAAAACAATTGATGTATGTCTTGCATATGAATACCCGTGGTGACAATGGGGTATTATGTTGATTCATTTGATGTACGTTTTGGCACTCAACTCACGGAATCCCGAGGTGACATTGGGGTAATCTATGCATAGTGGTTGATGCACGTTTTCGTCCTACTTTCTCGGGTATAAATCTTGGGGCACTCTTGAAGTTCTTTGTGTTGGATTGAATATTATGAATCTAAAGTTGTTTGATACATATCGAATAAACAACTCACGGATACTTGTGGTGACATTGGAGTATCTAGGTGACATTAGAGTTGGTTGATGTGTATCATATGGTGTTATTTTAGTACGAACTCTAGGGCTGTTTGTGACACTTATAGGGATGGTTCAATAGATTGATCGGAAAGGATAACTTTGAGGTGGTTTCATACCCTACAAACAATTTTATCTTATGTTCTCCGCTAGATAATAACTTTGGAGTGACTCTTTGTCGCACGTTGAGGGATTGTTATATGATTCAATTATGTTAGCACTGTTGAGAGATTGCACTAGTGAAAGTATGAACCCTAGGCCTTGTTTTCAAGCATTGCCATATCGTTTGTGCTCCATTTCACTTGCTACCATGCTGGGGTTTTTTCAGATTACAAAAACCTATATCTACTATCCATACTACACTTGTATCACCATCTCTTCACCAAACTAGTGCACCTATACAATTTGCCATTGTATTGGGTGTGTTACAGACACAAGAGATTTCTTGTATTTGATTGCAGGGTTGTTTGAGACCATCTTCATCCTACGCCTCACGCGAATTGATAAACCTTAGGTCATCCACTTGAGGGAAAATTGCTACTGTCCTACAAAACTCTGCGCTTTGAGGCCCAACATGAGTCTACAAGAATAAAGTTGCGTAATAGACGTCAAGCTCTTTTCTGGCGCCGTTGCCGGGGAGGTGAGTGCTTGAAGGTATATCTTTAGATCTTGCAATTGAATCTTTTAGTTTCTTGTTTTTACACTAGTTTGGTTTTATAAAAGAAAACTACAAAAAAATGGAATTGAGGTTGCCTCACATACTTCATCTCTATAATGTCTTTCTTGAAAATGATGGTTCGGAAAATTGTGCTCAGTGTTAGAAGAAGAATCCAATAAAATGTTTGGCATAAAATCCTTGAATGATAAGCGTTATTGCAATGTTGCTAGTATGAATTCTTTGAATATCCATGATGATAGCTTGGGGATGCTATGTTTGATGAAGATGATATTTTTAGTCCCCCAAGTTTTGATGTGAAAATTTGTTATGATGATTGCATGCCTCCTATTTATGATGATTGCAATATTTATGAAAGTGGGTTTGGAAGAGTGTAAACTCTGGGAAGTAATGATCCCACTATTTTAGAGGGTGCCAAATCTTATTATGATAAAAGTGGATTTGGTGAGGTCATGACTTTATTTAATGATGAATCCACTATTTTGGAAGAGGTTTCAATTGATTATTATGAGAACAAAGTTGCTATCTATGATGATTATTGTGATGACATTTATGCTATAAAGAATAATGATAACCATGAAACTTGTCATCATGTTTTTAATATTCAATTTGATTATGTCAATCAAGTGTCTCATGATAGTTATTTTTTTGAGTTTGCGCCCACTACTATGAAGGAGAATAAATTTGCTTATGTGGAGAGTAACAATTTTTCTATGCTTGTGGATCATGAAAATAATGCTTTATGTGATAGTTATATTGTTGAATTGCTTCATGGTTCTACTAAAAAATATTTTGAGAGAGGAATATATGCTTCTACATATCTCATTAATACCAAGTTTCCTTTCTATGTGTTGAAAGTTTTGAAGTATTGCTTGTTTTGCCTTCCTATGCTAGTTGATTCTTGCTCCCATAAATTGTTTGCTCACAAAATCCCTATGCATAGGAAGTGGGTTAGGCTTAAATGTGCTAGTCATATGCTTCATGATGCTCCTGTTATGTTTCAGTTTTTTGCTTTTATGTGAGCATCATTGAAATCATCATGCCTAGCTAAAAGGCATTAAAGAAAAGCACTTGTTGGGACATAACCCAACATTTACCCCTACTATTTTTGTATTCTCACATGATTAAGCTAATGTAGTAATCATGTTTTCTAGCTTTTTTTCAATAAAGTGCCAAGTAAAGCCTTTGGGATAGTGTGATGATAGTTGACTTCATTCTGTGCAAAAACTTAAACTTTTGCGCCCAGTAATAGAATTGTCTAAAATCACTGGAGTATCGAAAAATTCTAATTTTTTACACATTATTTGTATACAAATTCCCTATGTTTTCCTAACTTTCAGAATTTTTGGAGTTACAAAAGTATGGTCATTGTTCAGATCATTACATACTGTTCTGTTTTTGGCAAATTCTGTTTTCAATGCATATTTTGCTTCTTTTCTAGTTTCTATGGATTATATTGGCCAATACAAAATGTGGAAATGATAGAGTATAGTATCCATTGCATGAGAAAATTATGAATGTTGTCTTGACAGTACCAAAGTGAATGATTTGATCTTTATCATACTAACCTATCTCATGAAGTTCCGTTAAGTTTTGTGTGATTTAAGTTTTCCGGTTTTGGGTGAGATATCGATATGAGGAGAATAAGGAGTGGCAAGACCCTAAGCTTGGGGATGACCAAGGCACCCCAAGGTAATATTCAATAAAGACCCAAGCTTCCAAGCTTGGGGATGCCCCGGAAGGCATCCCCTCTTTTGTCTTCAACATTATCGGTGACCTCACTTGGAGCTATATTTTTATTCGTCACATCATATGTGTTTTCCTTGGAGCATCATTTTATTTTGCTTAGATTTGCTTGGTTTTATTTAGAATAATGTTTTGTATCTTTTATTTCAATAAAAGTGTCAAGTATAGCCTTTACCATGCTTATTTTGCAAGTCTACATATTGCTGTTTGAAAACAGAAAGTTTTCTATCATTGTCTGAATTCTTCAGTAAAGTCAGAATGTGATAAAATCTTGAAATTTTTACACAATAAGCTACAACAAATTTTCCACAGTGTGGTAGTTTTTCAGAAATTTTTGAGTTAAAGAAGTATGAATCTTCTTCCATCCTTTGCAGACTGTTCTGTTTAGATAGATTGCTGTTATGTTTGCATTGTTTGCATATGTTTGCTTGTTTAATGATTCTATTTAAGGATAGGAGTATTAAATATGCAGAGGCATTTAGTATGCAATGTTAATTTTAGTGATTTTTTAGAGTAAAAAAATGATAAGGTTTTGCATTGATTTATACTAACTTATCTCATGAGTTCTTGTTGAGTTTTGTGTGGATGAAGTTTTTGAGATTTAGAGAAACTGTGATATGATAGGAATTAAGAGACACAAAAGCTCAAGCTTGGGGATGCCCAAGGCATCCCAAGTTAATATTTCAAGAAGTCTCAAGCACCTAATCTTGGGGATGCCCCGGTAGGCATCCCACCTTTATTCAACAACAATTATCGGTTAGTATCAGTTGAGCCTAAGTTTTTGCTTCTTTGCATGAGATGTGCTATTCTTGTAATGTCTTTTATATTTGTTTGTTGTTTGAATAAAATACTTAAGATCTGAAATTTTTGAAGGAGAGAGAGAGTCCTCACATAGCTACTTAATTGTTTGACTACTCATTGATCTTCACTTATATCTTTTTGGAGTAGTTTATCATTTACTCTCGTTCTTCACTTATATCTTAAGAATAAATTGTTGAATGAATTGAATATCATAAGGTTGAAATTATATGTGCTTCATATGCTTGTATCATGCCTAGTAGTAGTTTCACATTGGATTTAGAAAGTAAAATCTCTTGAAGTTTGACTATCTCAATATTAGTCATACAAGCAATACATGAAAGATAGTATATGGAAGAGAACTTTCACATACAAATATAGCATCTTGGACGTCTTTTATGATTGTGAATACCCATTAATTATTTTCAAACTTGAGCAAATTAGTTGAAGTTGGACAAGGAAGACAACGTAATGAGTTATGTTTGGGTATATTTGCATAGAAGTTATATTGTTATGGTTCCTCCAACATGTGGTGCTTGTTTAGGATCTTTTGCTAGCCAAAATTTCTGTACTAAGCGGGAATACTGCTTGTGCATCCAAAATCCTTGAGCCAAGTTTGTTCCATGAGTGTCCACCATATCTACCTATATACGGTATTACCCTGCCGTTCCAAGTAAATTTGCATGTGCCATCTCTAAACCTTCAAATAAGCATCTGTTTTGTGTGCCCGTACCGTTCATGGAGTGGCACCGAGTGGTCAGTATCTTCCATGCTAAGCGGGTTATTCTCATGATGGGTGTTTATTCACTTGTCATTGCATGAGAGAGGATGGTATTGGGATGCCCAGAACCATGATCAATACGAAAATAATGAAACAAACTCCACCGTAAAGTTGATTGTATGGAGGGCACCCGAGGATTCGGCTAGCCATGGCTTGTGTGTGAATGGTTGAGGGGGAGTAAAATGTACCTTTCCACTTTGTCGGTGTACACAAACAGGGGTATTTGTTTCCCCCTAACCGGTGCATAGACTTGCGAGGCCTCCCGGGCATGTCAAAGCCCAAGAAAAGCAAGTTAGCAGAAGATTATCTCAGAGAAGCCTCCCTTGTCGGGCAGGAGCGCCTGGTCGGGTCGAGGTTGTGCCTGAGAAACAAGACCAGTTCGCCCCGGCAAGGTTTCCGGGGTCGCCAAGACCAGAACCCACCAAGCTCCTTGCCGGCAGGCCTTCACCAAGATGCCACTGCTCCAGCTCATCGCACCCAAGTCATTAATAAGTGCGGTGTCAAGCTATCAAGCAACTAGGTGGACCCTGTCAAGCACGTGGCAGCATGGTAAGGAAGAGACTAGCTTTATTGACACCCATCCAGAGGGCGTATCATGCTAATAAGGAGGGGATAGATAAGCGGCACGGCAGGCTTGCCGGGCGTCAACCTCAGCACGACACCTAGCAGTGCATTTAATGCACTTTGTCCTAACTGCCAGATTTAGGTATGATAGCACTGTTAGCTATCTAATCACACTAAAATGACTATTTTTCCACTATGGTCGCCACTTTAAGATATAAAAGGAGGCCCGAGGCAACCTAGCAAAGGGTTCGAATACTTGACCCCTCAACACTTGTACGCACGTAGTTGCTTCCCCCGAGGCACCCTTGCTGGGCTAGAGCACGCCGTGCCTTCGTGTTCCTCCAGATCAATCCACCACAGCCTGAGTAGGGTTTTACGCTCCAAAGCGGCCCGAACATGGGTAAAAGAGAGCTGTCCATCGCTGCACTGCCCCCTACTACTTCTGCTCTTTGCCCAACATGGCCGTCCCCTTGCCGAACCACAAAGGGGCACCCCTGCCCCATAGGTGATCGTACTCCCACGCCGACATCTTTGGCGCGCCAGGTAGGGGGCGTCACTTGTGCGAACCTGAAGCAGTAGCCAGTGCATCAATCTGCATTATCCCTCCACATCGTCGATGGCTCCCAAGAAGAAGAGTGTGGAGCAGCGGCGTCGTTCCCTGCTTTGTCGGTCCCTTCGTCCATGGTTGCAAGAACCGAGGGCACCGCGGCCGCAGCGGACAGGCTAGGCCCCACGGGCGGCGCGGCCACCGTAGGCAGTGCTGTTGTCGCTCTTACCGCAGTCTCCTTCGAGCATAGTATGAGGCGAGAGCGATGCGGAGGCAGAAAATCCGATTGTTGATAAGCCACGCCCGGTGGTGAGAATGTTCCCCCGGCAGGGATGAACGTTCAATTGAGCCGTGGGCCACAGCAAATCCATCGGGTCTCCGCCCCAGCCAACGGAGCAACATTGTTGTGAAAGGGAATTGCGGCAAGGCATGTTTCCATCCTATCCCAGCAAGTCTCACCACACGTTGCAGTGCGTTGCAACCTTCTTGCGTAAGGATTGAGCACTACCTTCTGTGTGTGAGAATTCCAAGGGAGAGAAGGATTCACGCCTTCGCAACAACAGCAACTACGAGACTATGAAAAGATAAGTTGTGAAACCTTCTTTGGTTTTGAGACTCTTCTATATATCCCTTGCAACTCCTTTGGTTTAAACCCTAGCACTTGCATGAGATATCCTAAACGCGAAGGCACTCTTCCGTGATCGCTTGCATCCTCGCCTGTTTCGAGTCCACTCAACAGTCCAGGTAGCCGCATCGAGAAAGTCAAAGGGAAACTTGATGGTGGCACCTATGCTTGCAAAATGCTAGGGGCCCGCCCCAACAGCGGCATAGTTAGTGTCTGCCTCGGCAAGCTCCCAGCATGCGCAGGATTCATAACCATGCATGAACAATGGGCGATACAGTCTCTAGAAAGACCAAGTCCTTGGAGCTGTCGCCAGGGTCACTTGCTTCTTTGGCCCTTTGGGTCAAGGGAGGCAATATGCGGCTGATCTCTTCATCAAAGTTTGCCCCGGCAAGAACTGACGAGCTGGGGGCTGTCGGGGTAGGGTGAGCAAAAATCATCGCCAAGCTGCTTGCCGGGAAAGTCACCCTCACATTTGAAGCATCA